>PVIW01004486.1:0-131259 GCA_004026585.1 Noctilio leporinus
AAATGCAAAAGGCAAGGGATATTTTAGCATGAAAACAAACAAGATCTTGTAGTGTGTTGTCTTCCTTTAAAAGGAAAAGCATCTGCATGTCCCAGAAAATTGGTTTAAATTTCCTCTGAGGAATCCCTGCCATTTGTTCAGCCTTTAAACACAGAGGACCCGACCTCACTAGGCAGGGCTCCCTCCGGACCCCACCTCTTCCACTGTGGGGGCTGAAAACCCAACCCACCACACCGGGTACAGTTTGCTGGGGGCAGGGCCGGGCGGGGCGGGGCAGGGGACCGGCCACATTCCTGCCCCAGCACCTGCTGTACTTTTCCGCAGGCCAGGCCGGGCCTTACCTGGCCTTTCAGGGCGCTGGAAAGGCCCCTAACCAGGGCTCATGGAAGCCTCCCCACGGTGATCAAAAGTGAGCCTTTCGCGGCAGTCCCTTGGTGGTAGCAGAAGAGGGTGGACACAGACAAAAGGACTGGGTGCTTGGGAGGGTCCTTTTCACTCCTGGGAACAGGAAGAAAGGAGGGCATTAAAAAAATACTGTGAACGAGGGACACCAGGTTCTGGTTCAAATCGGCGAGACAGAGCAGCAATGCGGAAAGCATTTGGCAAATTTTCCTACCCCTCAGTCACTAAGGTTAGCTTCTTCCCTGCCAAGGTAATTCCCGCTGGTGGTGTCGGTGCTACAAAGAACAGAAGACATTTCTAAAGCTGCAGATGGGTTAAAATCGGCCCGGTTCCCTCCTGACAACACCCACCAACCCTTTACGTTGCCTATGAAACTCCTCTTCACCTTCAGACGTTGAATTCTGGAATGATCTGCATGGTGCCAATCCTGCGAGGAAATGCTGGCTGCCCTGCTGGGTGGTGAAAATCACCCGAATCACATGAGTGGGACAGTTGGCCAGGGAGGGGACAGTGGGCCCGGCCCGGCGGCGGCGGTGGGCTCAGCGGGAGGACCCTGGAACCCAGCTGATCCCTATGCCACAGCAAAGTCCCAGATTGTATCGTGTGCATCACTTCTGGGACTTGTCAGGACACAGCTCCCAGGAACACCAAGCCTGGTTTCCCAAGCAGGAAAGGAGGGAGAGAGGGACCTTCTCCCCACCCCAACCTGACACTCTGAATTCCACAGAGGCCAGTTCCCGAAAATAAGGCCTTTCCCAGAAGCTGCCTGTCCGGTTCCAAGTGAAGCTCGGTCCCCCTGCACCCCCCAGCCCCCCACGCCCACAGATGACTCCGCTCATGGATGAGGTTTTGACAGGGGCCTCCATGTGACCGAGGCAGGAGGCAGCCAGAAAGGTTTCCAGAGTTGGCAGCGGCTGCTTGGCGGCTAATCATCCGGGACAGAGGAGAGCGCGGAAGAGGATGGCGAGCCCTGCACCCGGGCAAGGCCAGAGCGTGTCCCAGGGAGGAGGCGGGAGGGCGAGGGGGGCGGGTGGCGGAAGCTGCTGCTGAGGGGGACGCACTCCCATCTGATCATCTGGAAGAGCAGAGCAGGCCAGGAAAATCTGACACATCCTCTCCCTTTCCTTTTTCCTTTTTCTTCTTTAAAGGAAGAATGTTTTCTTTTCCACTTCAGAGGTTTAAGAGCCTTTGCATGCCTTGCAGAGCTCAGGACAGGACCTGCTTCCCGTGGTGGTCGGGTGGTCCGCCTAGTTCACAGACGCTGCGTGTGGAGGCCCGGGCCACCCCCCAGCACTGGCCTTTGGGGTCTGGCATGAGCTTTCTGAGATGGTGTCACTAGGATGGGATGAACCTCTGTCCCAGCCGCCCTCAACCGTAACACGTCTCACAGGACACCAGGTTCCCCGGAGCAAGGTTGGCTGTGTCCAGGTCCAGCCCAGGGCCCCCCACAGCTGGCCCGGGGGCCTTCAGAGGCTAGGCAATCACCACCCTGGAGAGACCACCGGAGAGAGGGCCGTTCAGCCAGGCCACAGTCAGCAGGCACCTCCCCTGACAAGTGCCCCCTCTCCTCTCAGACCCTTTTCTGTAACCCAGCAGCCCTGCCCTGCCAGGTCCGCAGACGGGACCCTGGCTGTCGCCCTCACGTCCTGCAACACCTGCGTCAGGAAGGGGCCTAATGGTAACCGGGATGCTCCTCGCAGCTCCTGGAAGTCACCAGTTCGCCGCGTCAACAGCCCCAGGACTTGACCGTTGACCGAAGTTGGAGAACTGGCTTCCTGGACAGCAGTGCAGAGACTTGGCGGCAAGTGTGTGCCTCTGTCTCCCGGCAGTGCCGCGTGCTGGGCACCGGCCGCCACCTTCGGAAGGGCTGGCGGGCAGGCGGGAGGTGACTCCGGGAGGTGCCCCATGGGCCCCGAGTTCTCCTCCTTTTAAAGCCGTGGCCACTTGTGGTCCCACCTACCCAATCCCGGGACACCTTGGTTCCCGTCTCTGAAATGCCCGCCGGACAGCGCAGCAGGAAGGCCGGCCAGCACCGCCGGGGCTCAGACATGAGTGCGACCTCCACTTGGCTCCAGCCTGACGCTAAGGTGACAGAGGGCTGGTGGCTCTGCAGAGACCACGCCCTTGCCTGATCCTCCCCCAGCAAGGTCACTGCAGGGTGGGCTGGGAGGAAGCGGTACGGTTCATCCCGAACTGTGCTGGACATAAACGTCTTCACTCGGAACAGTGACTGTCCTCAGCCCCCGTCGGGGGTGGCGCTCAGCGGTCCCCATCGCGGGCCCAGCAGGGCCTCCCTCCTCCTTCGGGAAGCCAGAGCAGCCGGAAACCACGTTTGCACGATTGAACAAGGAAGGCCTGCCTCAGGCGTCCCCTCCTCACAGGCACGTCTCTAGTTCCCTCCGGCCGCAATTTGAGCCCGTCCCAGAGGCTCTCAGTTGACCCCCCTTTGAGCAAACGATGGTCCACGGGCAGCTCTGCAGGGAGGCCAGGTCCTGGGTCTGCGTGGACTCCTCAGCCCCGCTGTGCTCGCATGAGTGAGGACAAGGAGGGTCGCTGTGTTTCATGCTCGGCCTGTGTGCCGGCCAGCACATGGGGTGCAAGATGGTGAACCTCAGCAGCTGTAACTGGAAAGTTAAAAGTTATTAAAAAAAAATCATGAACCTTGAGATAAGGAAAAACCCTAAGGTTTCAAAATTCGGCACAAAATCAAAAGAGAAAGCAGAACTCATTAATCAACCATAGTGCTAAAAATAAATCATCATACGTTTCATTTCCTTTCAGTATTTTATTGTTTATGCAATTACAGTTGTCCTCACTTTTCCCCCCTCTACCCCCCCATTCCCCATGGGCAGTCCCCACACCATAGTCCATGCTCATGAGTCCCACATAGATGTTCTATGCGCTTTATTTTTAAATAATTTATTTTGCCCTAGCCAGTGTGGTTCAGTGAACTGAGCGCCAACCTGCGAACCAAAGAGTCACTGGTTCGATTCCCCGTCAGGGCACACGCCTGGGTTTCAGGCCAGGTCCCTGGTTGGGGGCATGCCAGAGGCAACCACGTATGGATGCTTCTCTCCCTCCCATCCCCTCTCTCTAAAAATGAATAAATAAAATCTTCCAAAACCAAAATAATTTGTTATCAAAGCTTACATGAACTGTATTAGAAAGCCAAACAGAACTGGTATTTCCCCAGGAAACTGCAGTTTACTCCGCTGCTCCTAACTTCCGCTCTCTGGAGACAACAGTGTAGCTGTTTCTCTGGAACTCATGTCTAAATGACAGATTCTTAACCCTGGCTGGTGGCCCAGTGGATAAGGTGCCGGCCTGAGAACCCAAAGGTTGCTGGTTCAATTCCCAGCCGGGGCGCATAACCAGGTCGCAAGCCAGGTCTCCAGCCAGGTTCACAGCTGGAGGCAGGTGAAAGGCAACCATACATTGTAATACAACAATAAAATAAAATTTAAAAATTTAAAAAATCTATCTATCTATCTATATATAAATAAATGGCAGATCCTTGCGGCTGTTTCTCACTCTCAGCTGGGATGCTGTCTACGGAGGTCCACTGTGGAGATACAGGTGAGCTGTCACACGGGCTCACTGTCCTGTCCCCGTCTGCTCCAAGCAGTCAGGCTGCAGCTTTGAGTTACCAGCTGTGTCCCACTCCGGGGAGACGGAATTGACACACGATGCTGTCGGGTGACGGTGCGTAGTGTGCTCATTCGCCGCACACTTTCCACCCCAGGGTCAGCTGACACTCCGGCCCCAGGCGATCAGTCACCATCTCCTTCCTGTGGTGAGAACACTGGTGACCTTTCTCCCGGCACCTTCCCAGGGTGTCGCTGTCTAAGCGCCTGGGTCCCCGTGCTGAGCAGGACGGCCCCTGCTGACCCATGTCACCCCTGCAAGCCTGCATCCCTGGACCCCTGTTCCTGGGTCTCCTCCCAGCCCGGCCACCCCTGGCAGCTGCCAGTCTAGCTGGTTTCCACCGGTACACGTTCTCCAGATCCCACCGTAAGGGAGGTCACGCAGGGCATCTTTCCGTGTCTAACTTCACGTCACATCCGCTAGGCCCAGCCACATTCTACGGTGGCAGGATCTCCTTCCTTCTCTGGGCTGAATCACACGCCCTCCTCACCATTCAGGACAGGCAGGCTCTCCCCTCTCCAGCCTCCCCTTCCCAAAATCAATAAACACACCCTCAGGTGGGGGTGAAAGAAGTGAAGAGCTTGGAACTGTGGCAGATTTAGGGGACACCATTTCTTTGCACCACCCGATAAATGTTCAGACTAATCTTTAGCTGCATTCGGCTCCTGCCAAGCCCTGAGTAGGGTCACATCCAACCCCCAGCATTTGCTCCTTTTGATACGCACAGGATGCTGGGGGACAAACCAAGGCGCAATGGGGGGCACCTACCTGTTGAAGTGGCAGGTGACCACGGCCCCTGCCACGGTCATAGGCTGGCACGTGAGGACGAACTCGCTGGTCCGGACGAGACCCAGTAAGTGGTAGCCCCACGTGCACTGAAGGCTGGTGGGAGGCGTGTAGCGCCCTTGGCCGCCTCCGGTGACCCGGGCGGCTCCTGAAGTTGGAAATACAAACATTTCACACTGATGTCGCCCCAGGCATGGAAGGCAGCCCTGCGGGCCACATGTCCCCACAGTGACAGGCCGTGAAGCACAGATGCCCATGCGGTGGGAACCCCACCCCCACGTAAGTCCCCGCAGCAAACCCTAAAATCCCTGAGCACATGGACCTTGTAGGGACTCTAAGCACAGTGGCTGTGGACACACAACTTGTACTTGAATGTTGCCCCCGCTTCGTGGGTGCGAGAGCCGTGGTTGGGAAGAGCCCCGGAGTCTCAGCCCCGGGGAGGGGGTGGCAGGTGGGGGGTGGGGGTCGAGCCGGCCGCTGGGCTCTGAAAGCCACCGGCTTCCTGCCACAGCGCGAGGGACACGGAGGACCACGCGGAACGGCCGGGCCCACGTCACAGGAGCCCTCGCCCCGGACAATGCAGCCCTTCGAAAAGGAACAAGGACCTTCCTTTTGTCGCAGGGACTCAGTTCAGGTTTCATCCCGAGAACAAAGTCTCTGGCGCAGCTGAAGGGTCTTTGGGGCTTGGGGTGAACCTGCAGTTCAGGGCTCTGCTCCTCTGGTGTCGCTGCGGGGCCCGCGGCTGGGCCGCCGTGTCCCTGCCTCAGGGAGGCTCTGACAAGCGCTTCTGCCTTTCAGACACTGAGTGTCACAGGAGCTCCGGGTCTGCGGGATGTGCTGAGGGCATCAGGGTCAGTCACGGGCCTCGGAGCTCCCCTCCTGGGACAGCAGAGACAGCACAGCGGGGGACAGGCCCCGTGGGGCAGGGATGGGACACCACGCTGGCTCAGGGCAGAGGGGTTTCCTTACAACGTGAGGGAGAAGGGGGCGGCCACCGCTGCCCCAGCCACCGACCCCCCGCACAGCGCAGGGGCTGCGTGTCAGCAGCAGGCAGGGCCCCTCTGAGTCAGGGTCCCGAGGGCGCAGACGGAGCCCCGCGTTTCCTGTGGCCGGTGGCTGCTCAGCCCCAAGCGGCGCTGCTCTGCTCCGGCCCCCGGTGGCCGGGGACTCTGCGGCCCGACGCCCCCACAACTCACGTCCGGGCCCTGCTGCATTGGGGGCAGGCAGCCCTGGGCCTTGTCGGGTGGCCAGTAGCGTCACCGCATCCGATGCCAGCGGTGTCCTGCCTCCGTGCCTCCCGTCCTGCCACCCCAGAGTCTGCGGACGCTGCTGCACCGTGAGGTCCTTGCAGCCCAGAGCCCACGGCCAGCCGAGTTCCTGAGCTTCGCTCCTGCACCGCTGCGGCGAAGCACCTGAAGCCATCAGACTGGCCTCGGAGTCCTGGGTGCGCCGCCCCGACCCGGGAGAGGTGAGGTCACTGGACGGGGAAGGGGCCCGGCTGGTGTCTCAGCTGGGACACGGCAGAAGCCACCGGGGCCGCAGTTCTCTCGACACCCAGATGAAGAGGCCGGGGCGGCGGAAGCCCGGAGCAGGGTCACAGGCTGTGCCGGTTCCTCTGCTCTGACCCCCGACGCTGACCGTCCCCATCCCAGGTGGGCTGCGCGGCCTCTTCCCACCTTGGCCTCACCCCCTGCCACCTGAATTCCCCGCTGCTCACACCCCGGTGCCCGTGCTCCCGCTGACCCCCCGGCTGGTGGCCGGTCGCCCGGCCGCCCTGCGGTTAGAGGCGCGGGCGCTGCTGGCGCTGGGGGCACCGGGCACGCAGGGAGATAGGACTCCAGTGCGGAAACTCACACCTGCCTGCTAAGCCCCTACTGCCCGCTGCAGGTATGCTGAGCGCCCGCTCTTAGAGGAGGAATGAAAAAGCCAACAAAACTGCAGGACGATACCCTCCCTGCGACTCTCAGGACTCTCAGGGGTTCTACCCACCCCCAGGGGCTGCTTCCTCACCCTCCGCCCTCCGGTCTGAAAGACTCGCGCCCACTCCCGCCTCCGCCCTGACCTGCAGTTTCTGAGAAAAGAAAACAGTCAGAAGCCCTGCTCGCCTCTCTGCCTCCATCCTCCCCGCCCGCCTGGCCGCAAGGGTCCTTAACAGGACCCCTCAGTGCCCTGACGCCCCACCACATCCTTTCTCAACGACCTGGGGCGCCTCCGCAGAAGAAGCTGCCCCCTGTCTGGCTTCACGGGACACACGCTTTTCTCTGCACGCATGTTGGTATTTATCGCACGTCATTTTACAAAACCCACTCGGGGCACCCCCTCCTCCTTCCGCGTCCTGCCATTTCTCTGTCCCTTCGAGGGCAGGATTCCTCACCGCTGCCTCCCCCGCCCTTGCGCGCACCCCTCATGGAGCAGCGGCGCCTCTGCACGACCGTCTGACACAGCAGCGACCCGCGCGCCACCTGCCTTCTCTACGCGCCTTCTAACCCCAGTTCCGATGCTGTCCACGTGCCCAGCCCCCCGATGCAGCTCTCAAACCCAAACTTAACAGCTACCTGCCTCCCGGGCCTCTCTCTCCACCTGGCTGCCTAGAAGCCCCCTCAGCCACCCGACCCACAACCATCTAACCTTCGCCCGCACGCACCCATGCCTGTCCCTGTCCACGGCAACCCACCCTCCAGCTCCTGAAACCCCGGGGCTGCCCCCTGCTCCTCAGTCTTTCACACCCGTCAATGGACACATGGGACCCTTCCCATTAGACGCTGACTCCCACACGTCCCACCCGGTCCACCTGTGTGACCCCGATAGAGGCCACCGTCATCTCCTCCCTGGTCACATCGGGTTAGCACTTGGCTGAGAACTCCGCTGCGACTTCCCACCTCCGGTTGGAACCGAAGTTCCTGGAAAGGCCTGCGGGGCCCCAGGACCAGCCCTGCTGACTGACCCTCGCTCCCTCCACCCTCTGCTTGCGGAGCGGGCCCCTCGCAAACACGCAAGCGCGTGCGGGACACACGCATCTTCCTCCCCACCCCTGCCGCCTCGCTGCGGCCACATCAGACCTGCCGGTCGGAGCCTGAGGGTCCATCCCAGCCATGAGGTGGGTTCAGTGGCAGAGGCTGTGGAGCGAGAAAGGTGCTCTGAGGGGTGGAGCCGACCTGGGGTCTCCCCACGGACCCCGTCCACACCAGAGGGAAATGGCCTGGGGTCTTGTCTCAGCCACCGTTCTAGTTTCCTGTCGTTCTGCTGAGTCCTGGGCCTGCTTGACCCGGGTTCCTGCCCAGATCATTCCTGCAAGTTCAAGACTCGTTCAGTAGTTGAGTCCATTGTTGCAGGCCCCCAGGAGAGCCACCCCCACAGCACCCCAGAAGCTGGCGACACGGGCTCCGAAGGGCCGTGCTGTGCAGGGAGCCCGCTGACCATCCTGAAGAGGCCAGTGCACCCCTGAGGAGGGGCAGAGTCCAGCTGGGAACCTACCTCCCAGGGTTGCTCTTACACGTGACTGCCATTGGGCTGATGGGGACACAATGACCTGACTGGCCACCGGGATTACGTTTGCCTCACGGCTCCTGACTGCCGGGCGATGGTCCGTCCTCTTGCATAGCCACATCAGGGGGTGAGTCTGGGCCTGCACCTCATCAGGGGGCTTGGGAAGGGGAAGAACAGCCTGTCCAGGGTGGGCCCAGGCCACCTGTCCCCACACCATGCGTCCCAAGCCCACGGCAGCTAAGGGGCTTGTGCGGGAATGGCACCCACTGCACCTCCAAGACCCTTGCGTCTCCCGCTGCCAAGTGTCGGTGGTGAGACACTCTCCGTGGAGTGACACGCAGGCTGGCACGCAGGCTGGCACGCGCCCCCCTGCGCTCTGAGACACCCTCTGGAGAGCACAGCTCCATCCTGTGTGGCTTTGAAACAGGTGCTCAGCCCGCCCGCAGGCCAAGCGCCCCAGAAGCGCTGTGTGTAGGGCCCAGCTCCTGTGTCACCCTGACAGTGTCGCCCTGACAGTGTCACCCTGACAGTGTCGCCCTGACAGTGTCGCCCTGAGTGGACTCCGGCGCCTAGTGATTCGAAAGCAGGTGGCGAATTGCCAGGATGAAGGCCAAATCGGAGACGTTTGCTAAGACTTCCTGTGGACTTTTGTCCACGTTGCCATTCTCCCTAAGGCTCCCTCAGCCTCCCCTGAGTTTATTCTCTCGCGACACACAAAACCGCTGCCCCTCCAGCCTGGGAAGAAGACTCCCCTGCACCCAGGACCCAACCCCAAGCGCAGCTCCCGGCCCCGGACTCCCGCGGTGACGGGGTTCGGCGGACGCTTGTAAGTGGGGCGGCTCTCTGTGCCCGACCTGGGGGACGGCGCCAGCCGCGGCCTCACCTGCCGTGCCCAGGATCAGCAGCACAGCCACCCAGAGCGCCCAGGGGCGGAGCAGCAGGGTGACCGTCCTCAGCGGCTGCAGCGGCAGGAAAGGGCAGAGGCTGATGGCCTTGTTCGCGACCTGCAGAAGCTCGATGTCCAGCTCCGTGCTGCGTCTTGGGACAAAAATCAGGACGAGCAGAGCGGCCTGGTGAGAAAGGGGTTCGAGGAGGTTACTCGGACCGAGAGGGCTTGAAACGAACCGCAGCCTCTCTGGGACAGCGGGCGCACACCCCGCTGAGATCAGGTCCAACAGGCACAGTAGCGGGTCCCTCTTTGAGGCCCTGCAGCTGCGACTGTGACAGGTGGCAGGCCTGCCCTCAGGAGCCTGCAGTCTGGTTGGAGCAGAAAAACGAGAACAAGGGCCGGGGCTGGGGGGCCCGCCTTCCACCCTCGCTCCCCGCAGGGTGGCGGCTCTGGAAGCTGGGGGCCTGCAGGGCAGGGGGCGTGCGCAGAGGAGGAGCCCCCTGTGCCTCCCAGCACCTCTGCGACCCCACCCCCACCCCCTCGCTCCCTGAACATCCCGTGGAGGACGCTGGCGCCCATGTCCTGGCCCAGGGGCCCACTGCCTCGGCCCCGCCCTGGGAGGCTTCTAAGAGCGGACCTGTCTCAGAACAGCCCCAACTTCACTGGGGCACTTCAGCCTGCGCCCCTGGGCGCCCATCCTTTAGCCCCACAGGCAGCCCAGCGGTGGGACACAGGCTGTCTGAGTGTGTCCTGTTGGTCGGCTGCTGGGTGCGGCCGCACAGCCGGGCTCCGTGAACTCCACATTCAACCAGCACCTGGGGGGACCCACCTCCCTCCCCCGCCACCTCCTCTGCTGCCTCAGCAGCACTCAGTGTGTGTCTGCCCCCAACCAAGGAGCCAGGCCGGAGGGGACTCTGACCACAGGGCCCCTGCGCGCAGGTGTGGGACAAAGGGCCCTCTGTGACCAGGGCAGGCGGGGGAGGCCAGTCCTCCCAGGAAGCAGTTCCGCCTCCACCTGCAGCGCCCACCCAGGCCGCTGGGGGCAGACCGTGCTTCTGCTGTGATCAAGGACAAGGAACGGGCGAGGCGACCAGCCAGCCTTGCAGAGACGTCAGAACTGATGTGCAAAGAAGGGAGACATGTTTTCTTAGAGTCGGAAGAGTGTGAGGTGTCCCTACGTGGGGACCTTGGATAAAAACGCTGCGGATGCACCTGCCCGGGAGACACGCGTTCTCGCCATTTCCTGTCAAATCCTGTGATTTGCATCTAAGTCCGGCCGCCTCCGGGAAGCAGGTGTCTTACCGAGAGGACTGTGGACACAACCGCAAACCCCAGCACGCAGGCCATGTTGCCCCTTTCTGTGTCCAGTGCGGGGCTGAGGTTGCTGGTGTAGTCATAGTACAGCCACACGAGCCGCCGCAGACAACTAGAAAGCAGACACGGTGGGCTCCGTGGCTGCCTTCCAGGAACCGCCCCTGCACCCTCCCTGGGGGCCCAAGCCCCGGGCTCCCTGCAGGGACTGGGAAGGGCACCCAGACCCAGAGAGGATGCTGATCTTTGGGAGCCGCAAGGAATACAGGTGCACCCCATCAGCCAGCCCACAGGCGGGGCCTGGGCGGGAGCAGGGGAGAAGCTGAGCCCACAGGACAGTGTCAGCCCCACGAGAGATCGGAGTCCGAACCCTGTGGGAAGGGAGCCTGCAGAAGAGGCGGCTGCCTGGCGCGGCAGACACTCTGTAGGTCGGTACCGACAGCCCCTACGCCCATCCGGACACTGGGAAGGTCACAGGGGTCCTGAGGTATGTCCTCAGGGCCGCAGGGCTCTGGCTGTGGCACAGTGGGTTATTCCGGGGAGTGAAACCGTGGCTGTGCACACGACCCCAGACCCGCTGGCATGGCTGCTGCCCCAGGCTTCCTGCAGCCCCCAGCCTCTCAGACGCCCTCCCGCCAACTCTTGGATGGACCCCGACCCAGCAAAAAGGGGGACAGTGGGGACAGGAGACAGTCCCCGGGACCCTGACCAGCTTGGAACCCTGACCACAGAGCGGGCACCACACACAGTGGGGAGGAGGTGTTCAGTGGAAACCCATGAAGTGGCCTCCAGCAGGTGTGTGTGGGGAGGGGGGACACCAGGTCCTGACCTGGTGCCTGTCTCTATCCCACCAGCCCCTGTGTCTCCCACAGGCTGGAGGCAGATGAGAAGACTCGGTGACCCCATTCAGCTCAAAACATGGAAACTTGTAAGCTCTGTACTGAACAGAAAGGCTTTTCATGTAACCAAAGAGAGAATCAAGGGGAATTACTTTCACAACAGTCCCAGAATAACCAGCGCAATCCCGGTGGGAAGCAGCAGGCGGGTGATGAAGCGAAGGTCACTGTCATGGTCAAGGACAAGGCTGCGAGGAAGCAAAACACGGCAAGGGCAGCGAGAGCTGGGCACCAGGGCGGAGCTGGCCCCAGGGCGGCGAGCGGTCGGGCCCCACCAGTTTCCACGGGCCGGCATCCTTTTTGAGTCTAATATATATGTATAATTTAAAAGTAGGTATTATTCCCAAATACCAAGCCTTTATTTTTTTAATTTTAGTCCAAATGAGCCATTGACCTTTTTTTTATCCCACTTCGGTCTTAGGCTTTGTACAGGGCTCACTACGTGACGTGTCCCTGGACATTCTTAGTGAGCAGGACAGAGCGCTGCCTTCAGAAATGAAACATTCAAGGGGTGGGTGGGAGAGGGGAGAGCAATGGGGTAAAATGAAATAACCATAATGCAGCAGCAAATTACCTTGAAAAATGTTTGAAAATAAAAAATAAAATAAAAATGAAAAACTGTACGTGTGAAAAATCTGCAGGCTTTTCTAACAGTTGGGGTTTAGAGTGATGGATGTATTCCGAGTACTCCGGTGAATTTATAAATGCCGTTTTACTCTCCCTCCTAAACAAGAAACCAGGATTACATGCAGCTACTTCGGTGAAGAACCTGGGTTTGGGGCTGGATGGGCCTGGGGGAGTCTCAGCTCTGCCACCATCTGTCCTGTGTGACCTTAGCCTGTCACCCCGCCTCAGTTTCCTCTCCCATAGATGGCAATGGGACTCGGGGCGAGGCTGGACAGGCACACGGCGTCACCAGTTACATCTGGAAGTTTCCCAGTGATGACTGACTAGTGCAGTGTCTTCCCGCACCCAGGATTTAGCAACCTTCTGGTACCGATATTACGGGAAACTCAATTTGTACACAGGGAAACTCAGGGTCTGGGAGGCAGCCCCAGGGGACCGGGCAGATATGGACCCATCACTATTGTCCACAGAGGCAGGGCATGTCACTCGTCCAAAGAGCAAGATGCTCTCACAGGGGCTTGGAAATGGGAAGGGAAAGAGCAAAGAGGTAGCCGCCACTCCTGGAAAGGCCGAGGGAGGCGCACCCGGGCTCAGGGCCCCCCTGCCTCCCGCCTGGGGCCAGGGGCATCGGAGGAGTCCGAGGTGTCAAACCTTCTGACTTTACCCTGGAGGTGCCCCCACCCTCCCGCTGGGCTCCCCCTCCACGCGCCAGCTTGCCTACGGGGCGGCCCGCCTCGCAGAAGACAGGTGCGTCTGGTCCCCCTGACAGCTGTCCCCTTTGTGGCAGTCCATGAGCTGGCCACTGCTGTGCACCGTCGTCCCCACGCGGAGCAGTGGACCTGGTGCTGTGCTGGTCACGGGGTCCTACCTAGGGGCCTCCTGGCAGACAGCCAGCTGGCCCGCCCCACTTACTGACCCCTCTCCCGCTCAAACCTGAAACTCGGAAACTATACTTGATCTTAGCCAAAAGGCCGAGAAGCGATTGAAACTCAGAAACTATAAAGGAAACATACAAAGGGGAGCTTTCAACTGAAATCAAGAGGCGAATTTTCACTGTACCACTCATATCGGTGCAAGAGGCTCCGGCAATCCGTATGCAGCCATGAAATGAAATGAAACGAAACGAAACGAAATGAAATGAAATGAAATGAAATGAAATGAAATGAAGGAAGGTTACCTAACCCGAGGATGCACAGGCCGAAGACCGTGTCTCGTCCCCACAGGACCCCACTGAGGCTGCGGTGCAGGGTGTCGGTGCCGTGGAGCAAGACGGAGGCAAACAGGGAGTAGCACTCAGGCATCTGAGGAACACATCGGTTAAGCAAGCGGAAAGGCTTGCTGAAAAGAAAAAGTTTAATTACCTATCTTTAAAAAAAGATGTGCCCTGGCTGGTGGCACAGTGGATAAGATGCTGGCCTGTGACCCCAAATGTTGCTGGTTCGATTCCCAGCCAGGGCACATCACCAGGTCTCCAGCCAGGTCCGTAGCTGGAGGCAGGTGGAAGGCAACCATACGTGGATGTCTCTCTCCCTCTCTGCCTCTCTCCCTCCCCCTCCCTTTCTCAATAAATAATAAATACAATCTTTTTTAAAAATTAAAAAATTTTAAAGATGTTTATGTAAAACTTTCAACAACCAAGAAAGCATAAGACAGGCGGTCACAAGAAGAGGCAGGGCCCTGCGGCAGAGAATCCCTTAGAGGGTCTTTTGTGAACTGTGAACAACCTGTGAACGCTGCTGTGAACAACCTCACACATGGTCCCGCCACCCTGGTGCAAGGACGTCTGCCGATGACATTTCTAGACACAGAAATGCTTGGTTAAAGGGTGTGCATGTTCAGGCTGATGAATACTGATGAATGGTCCGCGCTGCCTCAGTGACCAAAGTGCTGTTTCCCCGCACCCAATAGGCCGGCGCATTATCAAACCTTTGAAGGATGTGCGGGTCTGCCAGGTAAGAATGTTGAGAGTCTTACATAAAATGTTCCCCTCCCCTGATGGAGTCCAGCCTCTGTTAACATTGTGCTTTATCTTCGAAGCACCAATCTATGTTCTTAATATTTTTATATTGCAATTTGGGGCAATTTAAAGAGCTCTTGGCCCTGGCTGGTGTGGCTCAGTAGATGGAGCACCGGCCTGCAAACCCAAAGGTCAGGGGTTCAATTCCCAGTCAGGGCACATGCCTGGCTGGGTTGCAGGCCAGGCCCCCAGTTCGGGGTACGCACGAGGCAACCACACACTGACGTTTCCCTTTCTCCCTCACTTCCCCTCTCTCTAAAAATAAATATCTTTTTAAAAAAGACCTCATACAGAAATTAATCTTTGTATATGAATTGCAACTTATTTACTGGTTCATTTTGCTTCTACTGTCTTTGTCATGCAGAAATGTTAGTTTTACCAACTTACCAATTTTTAAATTTTGTGTCTTCTAACGTTTAATTCATCGTTAGAAGCCTGCCTTACTCTCAGGTTATCAAATAATTCTCCCATGGCTTCCAGTACTTTCTGGTTTCATTAAAATCTTTAACCCATTTGGAATTGATTCATGGAAGGTGTGGACTCAGCTTGTCCCCTGGCCACCTGCCCAGTTGACCCACCGCCACCTGCTGGAGTCCATCTCCTGCCCCAGACTTGAGAGGCCACTTGAATTCTGCACCAAATTCCTGTATAAGTATTCGGGGCTGATCCTGGCTTATCTAGAATCTTCCACTGACTTTCCTACACAGGAACTAGTCCCACAGCATTTTAATTAGGAAACTCTAGGTTTAAAAACTGGAATGGGGTGTCTCCTTCATTATTTTCTTTGGTTACTTTTTCAATTTTCCTTACAAATCAGCTTACCCAGTTTCTGAAAACATCCTATCACTTTTGTGCAATTCCGATGAATTTATAGCTCGACCTGGGGAGAAATGGCCATTTCTAATGCTGAGTTGCACTGTCACAGTCTCTTTCCGGTTGTTCAGGTTTCCTTTGCGAACCGATTCACGTTTCCTTTCTGTGGCTCTTAGGTATCTGTTAAGTTTATTTCCAGCGACCCTTGTCCATACTTTTCCTTTGTATAAAATGAGCCTTTAAAAAATATATGAATGCTACAGACTTCTGTATATGAGCCTTGTTTACTGCCATCTACAGTCCCTTATCACTTGTAGTTTTTATTAGTTTTCTTACCCCTTGTCGTGATTCTACCACCCACGTTCCAAGTCTTAACCTCCGATTTCCCTTTCTTTTCCATTACCACACAGTCTTAACACCCCTGAACCTGAACGGTTCGGGAAGCAAATGTTCTGAACTTTCGTTTCGTGTTTCTGAAAAGGTCTGGTTCACGTGTAATGTCACCTGATCTGGTTTTTCTCCGTGACGTGCCGGCTTTGCCAGCACGTGTGCCAACTCTGGTGCTTCCCGGGCACCGAGCCCCTGCGCTGATGAAAGACAGCCGTCCAGCACGGGGACTTCAGCGGCTGGGACGGGGGAGGCGCCCTTCGGCCCCGGCTGGCTGGTTTCTCCCCGAGTCTGCTTTCCCCTCCCCGCCAGCACAGCCGCCTGGACTTGCAGGGGCGGTGCGGACGGCGGACGCAGGTTTGGACGACCCTGCGGGAATTCATCAGGCTGAACACATGCGGCATCATGTGTGGGCACCTAGGGGGGAGGCTCCACCAGAGCTGGCTGCAGGGGAAGCCAAGGCTGTCAGGTTTGTGAGGCACGGCACCCCCATGCAACAGGACACGGAGTGGGGGGCGGTGGCCAGGACGGAGCTTTCGCTGCTCTTCCAGCCCTGCCCCGGCGCCCACACCCCCGGACATTCCGCCACGGCTCTCCAAGGGCACATGACCCCTCCTGGGATGGTGAGGAAACAATTGGTTTACTCAGAAAGCGGTATTCAGAAAATGTACTTTGGCCCTGGAACGGCACTTCTCAGGTTTTCCAGCCTCCCGACCCTGGCACGGCTCGTCCAGGGTAAATACGATCGCTTCCACCTTCAAACAAGCGCTGCCTGTGCAGGAAAAGGAAGCAGGCCCTGGAGCCCCTGGGGCTACTTCTGTGTCCCTAACTCTGTCCAAGAAAGACAGGCCAGCCAATCAGCCCTTGAAAAGTTAGCACTGGGAAGGCCTGTGCGTAAGGGTTTCAGCAAAGTCTGGCTTCACAGACGAAAATGGTGACCCCAGGACCCCCGGCACGCCCCTCCCCCAGCTTCAGCGGGAGCCCGGGGGGCCTCCTGCCAGGCAAAGTCACCCCCACGGAGCCTCGCCTGCTCGCCGGGGCTACAGGCGCAAACATGGGCCCTGCCTGGGGCGGGACGCAGCAACCCACCCGCTGCCATCTCCGTGTCCCTTTGTCAGCTGCAAAACCAGAACGGGAGCACCGTCCACAGCGCAGAGGTCATGCGAGGTCCGCATCAAGGGATACACCTCACGGGCCTGGAAAAGCACCTGCCCAGCCGGTGTCCAGGCGGAGCAAAGGCTGGTTATTGTCACCAGCATCAAGACGGAGCCTCCCAGCAGTCACAGCCGCCGGCCATTTCCAGTAAATGCAGAACAAACCCAGCCCCGGTCAGCCTACAGCTTGAAAACCCTTCTCTTGTCTGGCAGGAATAGTTGCAAAGAGCATCCCTTGTTTTTTTTATAATTAATTAATGTTTTAAAGATTTTATTATTTTTAGAGAGAGGGGAAGGGAGAGAGGCAGAGAGGGAGAGAGACATCCATGTACGGTTGCCTTTTACCTGCCTCCAGCTACGGACCTGGCTGGAGACCTGGTTATGTGCCCTGGCTGGGAATCAAACCAGCGACCTTTGAGTTCGCAGGTCCACAAAGAGCATTCTTTTAAAAATCCTTCCCAAAAGCCCTGGTAGGGTCCTCAAGTGGGTTAGAGTGTCATCCCCATATGCCAAGGTTGTGGGTTCGATCCTTAGTCAGGGCATCAATCAGTGAATGCATAAATAAGTGGAACAGCAAATCAATGTCTCCCTCTCAAAATAAATAAGAATATGTTTTTAAGAAGTAAAACAGAATAGGAACTTCGAGTGTGAGCCACGTGTGTAAGGGAAGTCTTGTCCTGGGAGACCTCCGTTTCGCACGCGTAAGTGCGAACATGCGTTTGCCAGGGAGCAGGGGGAGGGGTGAGACACTACTTACTGCGGGTCCCAACTAGAGCTGGACACGCTGGCAGAGTGCTTGGCTCCACTTAACGTGTCCTTTCTCGGGGACTTTGCACTCAGCCTCACTCACGGAAACCTAGTTACGATTTCCGAAGAATGGTGGCACGAAAGCAACCCAAGTCCGCCCAGGAAGGCTCAGCGCCCTGACGCGGCAATGGTGTTCACCGCGCTCTCCCCTTGGCCTTGTGGGGCGCAACCTCGCGCCACGCACCACGCGCCCCGTGCGTGACCACTGCCTCCTCCTCCAGCTTCGCCCTGCACATGCCGCCGGGCTGCCAGGTGCCAGTCCTACCTGCACTGACCTGGAAGGAGGTCCCGGGAGACCGTGTCAGAAGGGCCTGCCTCCGTGCTCGCTGAGAAGACGGGAGCTGGCCACGTCAGCCGCCCACCTGGCCCTCTTCTCCCACAGAGGGCGGCACCCTGCTCTCCGGCGTCACCCGCATGTTGGCTCAGATGCCATGTGCACAGTGAAGACCAGCCACCTCACTCATGCCTGTGCCACTTCCCTCCCCACTAGCGCCACTTGTGGCCCCACCGGACATGTTCCTTCTGCGTCCCTCTTTTGGCAGAAGCAGCTAAGACCGTGCCCCCCTGGCACAGCTTACTTCCTGCTCCATTCCCTGCTTTAAACATCACACCGGCACACGGCCCTCGCTTCATAAAGTGCTTTGCAAGAATAAGGGATAGGCTACGATTACTTCCCCATGCTGTGAAGGAGGAAACAAGGAGTTGGAGTTACAGAGTTCGCTCAGGATCACAGAGCTAAACAGAAGAAGCCTCTGTTCAAACCTTGGCAGTCTGGTACCTGGCAGGGCTCAATACCCCGGTCACGAGGCTGCAAATACAGCAAGAAGAGGTCTGTGCTTTTCAAGGAAAATAGAAGAAGCATTTCTGTGTCACGGTGCAGAATAGTTCCGTGTGACTAAATATGCAAACTCATTTCTTAAAAACCCCACGAATAATGTCTGGTTGCAATAAAAAAGCAAAAGCCAATGACTTGTGCTTTGTAGCAAAGAACTTAAGTAGAAAAAAATACATAGTGACCTCTTTATAAAACCAGTCACTCAGTAACTATTCATGTTATTTCCGCTGGCTCGGGGTTGTTACTTGAAAACTATATGTTTCTTTATTGTTGCATTTTCTCCTTGTTTAGCCTGGTTCGTAACCCAGTGACCCTTGGTCCCCGGCAGTCAGGGCGTGGCAGCTCTTTGTCCCCCACCAATGCCTAGAATGACAGACATGGCAGGTACCCAATCGCCTGTGTTGACGGACAAGGGAAAAAGAGGAAGGTTTTACCTTGGAGGAATGGGGAGCCTGGGGCACCTGGAATCTGTGCTGGGAACCTGGGTGTAGTTGATGGAACTCAAACTGTAAATGCAGGGGAAGGAGCCTGGAAACAGCAGACAAACAAGAGTGTAGCAGCCCCTGATGATGCCCCTGTCCCCGCGAGCCCATGAGAAGCCACCGCCACTTCACAAAACCGAGTACAGACAGTCCTAGGAGACAGGTCCACGGGTGACCCAGACAGAGAGACACATGTCCCTGGAGGCCAGCTAAGTCCTCTCTCCCTTGTGGCCGAAGCCCGCTGCCGCAATGACCGTCACTGCAGGGCTTGCGCGAAGGTGGCCTGTCTCACAGGCCTGCGTTCCCACGGGCAGTGAAGCCACAGTGGGCTGCCCCAGGTCCTTTTCTCCCCCTCGGTGGCTCTGTCCCTAGAGTATAAACCTGAAGCGTGAGCTCAGAGCGAGGGACTTCAGTCACACAGATGCTTGGTGTGACTTACAAGGGGCCCGCTGCTCAGAGAAAGGAGCCGCGGCCCCGCGTGTCCAGGGACGCGCACGCCTGCTGGCCCTCCAGCCTGAGGCCTGCGGCCACTTCCCCTGGACTGAGGGTGCCCGTGGGCAGCCGCTCTGGGCCCGGTGGGGCCAGCCCTGGGCTGCCGCCTCTGCGCTCCTTGGGGGACATTCGCCAGCAGGGAGCAGAGTAGTGACAGCTTGGGGTCAATCTGGATGCAGCTGAATGGACTTGAACAAGCCAAGGGGTCACATCCGGGGCCTTTTCCTCACAAGAGGCCCCGCGAGGGACGTCGGGCCCTTTGCAGACGGAGCAGGCTACCCCGCCGCGGCCCTGGCCGCAGGGTCCCTCGTGCAGAACCTCCCGCTGCGGTTGGCAAACGGCTGCACCTCCTCCAGGGACCCGAGCGGCTCCTCCGGGCGGCGGGACACGCAGAGGGCGGTGGGGCGGGGGGCCCGGCCTCCGGGCCGCAGGGACTCGTGAAGAACATGTGTCTGGAGAGAGGGGAGCCAGGAGGGCACAAGCAAGCTGCTGCCAGTCACACGCCTCTGTACAGCGAGTGTCGCACCCCCCGGGGGCCCTCCCTGGTGCCACACAGGGAACACGCTCCGTGTTCACGCACGCCCGTCCCAAAGCCAGCGTGTTCCGGGACCCCAGCCGGCACCGCCCGAGGGAGCCCTTGAGGAGGGCAGGGCTGACTGAGCAGAGGGCGCCCTGGGACTGCTCAGTGAACCCCACAGGCATGCGTCTGCACCCTAGAACATCCATCTATACTTCATACGTGTGTGTGTGGGGGGGGCTGTGACAGCCGGACACGCATGAGACACCCGCCCCCGCGATAATGGTGACGACAACATTCATTAAGCCTTAGCTCATGCAGGGTCTCACCAGACCCTTAAAGCAACCTCGTGCGGCGGGCAGGGTAAGCCAAGGGTGAAAACTCAGCTCTGAGAGGTTAAGTACTCTGCCCAGGGTCACACAGCTGGAAGGAGCAGAGGCGGGATTTGATCTTGGGGGCTGCTGATCCTAAAGCCCAGGTCCTTACCGCCGCACACACCTCCCTCTCTACTATCGGGGGGCTCAGGAGTTTTGAATGAGAAAGCAGTTCCGGGCTCAAAATGACGGACTGAAAGAGTGAAAGTCCTGTAGGTTGGGAACTTGCTTGAACACTTACTTTTTTAGGGTCATGTCCTGTCCCGACAGAGGGGCCCCGTCCACCGGGGAGTCCTGGCCGCACACGTTCCCAAAGCGGTCGTGGCCGAAGAGGAGCCTTCCCGTGGCCCCCACCGCCCCCGAGCAGCCCGCGATGAACATCTGGGGGAGCCAGGCGGCTCGTCAGGGCCTGGCGAAGGGCTGGGGGGGCCCTGACCCCCGACGCTGGCGTAAACGGTAGCGGGTGGAAGGCCACCTCCCCAGCATCACCGTGCGCCCCTCCGCCGCCCGCAAGGCTGCGAGGACGCTGGTGCTCCGGCCCCAGGGGCCCCAGGGCACCGTGGCTTTTATCCGAGGACCCAGGGCTGCGCCGCCTCTTCCCCTGAGTTCTCGCCCATCTGTCTGTCCACCCATGCCCACCCCTTCTCTCCCTCACCCTTCCTTCCTTTTCCCAGTGTCCTGCCTTCATCTCCTCCCTTCCTCCTTCTCCTCCCTTCCTCCCCCTTGTTGGTCTTACGAAAAGCTTGGATCCGAAGGGTGGAGGCTGCGCAGCTGATACGCAGGGTGCGTGTGATAAAGTGGCGATAACTTTGCATCTCCTTATTTCACGGGATTAATTTTGAAAAACTGTTTCCAAGGTTATGATTTAACACCATTGTTTCAGCTATAAAGTATTAAACGCTGAGAGCAGCCGTCATGTCGAAGGGATACAATGTTAGAGCGACCATGTTTCTGGACTGTGTGCAGCGCCAACTGCTAAGGAAATTGCGGACTTCAATACCATCCCTTTCCATACAGTTGACAGCATGATGAAGGTGTATGACACTGATCCTGATGTCACCACGCCAGCAAGGAAAATGCATAAGTACACAAGTATCGCACAAGTCCAGATGTTGTACACAGAATCCAGGAGATCATCCATGAAGATCCAGGAAAGTCAATGCGCTCCATAGCAAGAGAACTGCAGATGGCAGGGGCAACTGCTCACAAAATTATTACTGAAGATACCAGATACAGATCGTATGTTCTTAGAAGAGGCCAGTTTATGACACAGCAGACAAAGGAAAGGCACTTTGGAAAGCAAGGAACCTGCTAACAAAATTGAAAAATCCCAAACAAAAAAATCGCCCTGATTTTCTTTTCTGATGCAAAGAATTTTCAGCAGGGCCAAATAGTCAACAGAAGAAGCAACAGGTGGCTCTGTGAGAATCTTAATGAAGTTCCAATTTGTCATAAATTTCCCGCTACAGTGATGGTGTTAGATGTTGTCAGCAATGAAGGAGATACCATGACCCCACATTTTTCCCACAAGGCTTGAAGGTGACTGGTGATGTTTACCTTGACATTTTGAGAGAACTAGTTGTACCATGGATGAAGCAAGTCACAAATGGACGTCATCTGATCTTCCAACAAGATGGGGCACCAGCACATAATGCCAAAAAGGTGCAAGAATGTCTCAGCGTCAGTGTTCCTGAATTCTGGTCAAAGGAAACCTGGCTGCCTAGTCCACCAGATGCAAACCCTTTACACTTTCATGTATGCGGCATTTGTGAGAGAGAAGTTAATAAACAATCCCATTCCAATAAAGAGGCTGTTAAAGCTAAGACTGAAAACATGACGATGTCCATGGATAAAGAAAAGTTCATTAAAGCATACTCAAGATTCCAAAGTTGAATTGAGTCTATTATTGCAGCAAATGGAGACTTTCTGGAACACTTTAAAAATAATGACTATGTTTATGTATTACATATAAGAACAAATTTATTATTCTTACATAACACTTTCATGGTATGTTGTTTTACTAAATGTTGCCAATTTATCACCTGCTCCCTGTACAAGTCTGCCCCCAAAATATTGAGCCAATGTCAATATAATTGAAACAGTTTGCATGGCCGATACTTTTGGGACAGACATCGTATACCAACATACAGTTCATAACAAGAGTGAAAATGGTATTTGAAATAAGTGCTTAAAATGCACACACACACACATACACATACACACACACCCCTCAGGAATTCCTTGGAACAAAACACCTTGCAATGTACAGTCACTTTTATCCAATTTTATAATGAATGTGGAATATTTGAAATTTCAGTCCCACAATGGGCGTTGACAGGCCATCCCGCAGACTGAGTGTGGGTGTCCCCACACACAGACATCGGGTGTATGTGCACAGACCACCATTTAACACTCAGGCATTCTGGGGGACCCAATGCACCCACAAAATACTGTGATGATACCATGCTTCCAAGGTGCTTATCCAGAGCCAAACATCTCACGCAGTCTGCATTCATTTCACTTAGAAATCAAAACAATAGTCTTCAGGTGCCCAGTGGGCGCCAGACTGTCATGGGGAGGTGGCAGGGTGGGGGGACGGGGGGATGGGAGGAAGATGAACAAACCGAGCCCCTGCCCTCAAGGAGCCGGGCCTAGAAGACAAGCAGGACAGGCAACTGCCCCCTCGGGAAAGGCAGTCTTGCTGCCCGGTGCCTCTCAGTCCCATGGCAGGTTCCAGAACACACGGGTCACCTCTGCCAGCGGAGGGGTCACGCTCCCTTCACGTTCTGGATGTGGAAGGGGCCACACACCCACAGGGCTGGCAGGTGGGCACGATGGGCTAAGATCCTGCCTGGGGAGGGGAGGGGTGGGGTGCTCTGTCCTGCTCACCAGAGCCCTGGGGACGCTGCTTCCACCTGTCCCCAGTGCTGATGCTTTCATCCCGAGGCAAGCTCATGAGGGGGAATGGAGGGGGTTTGGGGGGCTGGATCTGGGGAATCCCGAGTCCCTGCCACATCGCTGCTACTTTAAACCACCCAAACTCCGAATTTCAGTCACACCATTGCAATTCCACAGGACAGGTGACTCGGTTGGAGTGGGCATCAGGTATGGTGGCCCACCAAGGAGGGCACAGCCAATGGTGCTGGGGGGGGAGTGTAAACAGTCTTGAAGGATGGGTGGGAGACAGTTAGGTGGGAGGGGCCCTGGAGGGCTGGGTGGCGGCAGAGCCAGTCCCGGCCTCAGCACGGCCTGTGCTGTGGGTCCCCTGCAAACAAGCGAGGCTGGCACCCTCTCCATGGGCGGACAGGTCCCTGCTTGTCACCCTGGCCTCCCCTGGGGCAGCACCACCAACCACCCTCTGCCACCTGCCATCAAGGTCAGGATGTCACAACAGTGGGAAGACTGCCCAGCAGGGGCCGGAAAAACACAACCTGCTAGGTTTTAAACGCCTGTGGTTTCAAAATGTCACAGAAGCTACTACAAGCCAGTCAGCTAAGGGAGGTGTCTCATTATTCAAATCTAAAAGGGGAACACAGCCATCATGAGGCCTTCAGATTTATTCCGCAGAGGACAGGCGACCTTAGAGCACTGTTCAGCTCTGGGCCCCCTCTCAGGGGTTCATCATGGTTCAGACTGTGATGTCCCCTAACCGCCGCTGGGCTGAGTCTGGCGGTGAAATAGCAGGTTTGAAGGGGAGAGTGGGGCCAGGAAGGCCATTACATAGAGCAGAGCCCAAGGTCAAAGCCCCCAGACACTTTAGGACAGCGGCTCCCCGCATCAGCTCAGTGTCAGTCCCCCTGTGGGAGGCCCACGCACTCCCCGGCACAACACGGAATTGTTTCCGCCTGTAGGGCCCTACCAGTCTGAAACCAGTTGGGAAGGTCAACCTAGTGCCTTGCTAGACAAAGGGATGGGGAAGAGAAACTGGGTGTTTTAGAACCTATTTACATTTAATTCCGTTCAACAAAGGTAATTATCCTCTGGTAGCTCCTGCAGCGCTTTATATTGATTAACCAGGCAGCCCCGAATGGGTGGTGTCCTGAGCAAGCCCTGAAGACGCTGAGAGAGGTGTTCCCACAACTGGAAAACAACAGCAGAGCGCCAGCTTCAGCTCCCTAGGCACTGGCCGGGGGCTGACATGGCGCCCTCGGGAGAGGCCTGCCAGCAGCCACATGCCTGGAACCCAGGGAAAACGAGAAAAATAACCGCCTACCTACCCAGGTCTGTTTCCCTGCCAGGTGCTAAACACGACCCCCAGCACCTACGTGTTCTCAGCCAAGAACCATTTCTTTCCAGCCTCACCTTGGAACTTCCTTTGTTACAGAGCAGCAGATGCCCACGGAACATTTTAACGGAGGGCTGAGACGGTAAAAGAACTTCCACGCAGACAGCTAGGAAAAGAGGCCACACCGCCCTGTAAGAACTACCTTCGCAAGGGTGACTCTTCTGCTAGGACGCTGGCAGGAGGAGGCAGGAGACTGGGAGGCTGAGGCACCTGACCACAGCGCGGTGGCAGGTGTCCCTCATTGCGGCGCCAGCTTTCACCTGGTACCCGCTCCCCCGGCTCCCCCAGGAGAGGCCCTAGGCCTGCGGGTCCGCGCAGGGTACCTGCGCCCAGGTCCATGCGCACCCACAGCCGGTCTGCGGCCGGGGGCGGCCACACTCACCCAGCCCGTCCAGAAGAGGAAGAACAGGCACAGCCATGGAGTGTCCGTGCGTTGCCTGTGACTCTGAGGCCTCCACTCCCTCTGCCTGGGGATCCTCTCTGCAGAAACCTTCCAGGAAAAAGGGAAAGTTGAGAAACGGGGTAAATCACCATATCGGTTCCAACCGGGAAACAAAACACAGACTGACTCCAAGGCTGCTCAGCCACTTTTTTGCTTGTTCTGTACCCTGGCTGGCTGGCGCTCTCACGGAGCCTGGAAACACCTGTCGCCGTCTCCACCTGTGCTGCACCTGGAAGGGCCCCGAGGCCAGCCTCTCCCCAGCCTGCGCCCCAGACAGGGGGACCCGAGGTCCACCCGCCACGGTCCGCAAGGCTCTGCGCCCCCGGCCGGGCTTTATCCGCGCGGCCTGGGCCAGGTGCGAGCAGGTGGGGCCCGAGCCCCTGCTCCCGGGTCCCCTCCCGCCCCTGGGGTGGCACTCACCAGGCTCTCGGCGCCCAGGCACCGCATCCTGCGCTCGGGGCCGGGGCCGGGACCGGGACCCCGAGCAGACTGCGCCCGCCACGCGCGAACCCCGGCAGAGCGGCCGGCAGGGGCGCAGCGCCCCCCGGCGGCGGCGTCCGAGCGCGCCCCGCGGGGTTGGGAAGGAGCGACGCCGCCGGCGCCCGCGGACGCCCACCTCTCCGACAGCAGCGCCCACCGGCCTGGAGCGCTGAGGACGCAGGGGGCGGGGCGCCCCACCTGTGCAGAGTCTGTTCTAGCCGCTAAATAACCCACAACCCACACGGCGGAAACGGCCGCCCTCCCGCATCCGCAGATAAGGGAAACTGAGGCGCGGGGCAGGGGCAGCGCCAGCCAACATGGGGCGAGGAGTTGGGCGGGACCCTCCGGCGGACACCGCCGTGCTCAGGCAGCGGGGCTGCCACCAGGACTCGCCCACAGTCTGTCCCAGAGACACACGTCGCCCAGGGGGCGCGGGAGCCGGGAAGTACAAGAATGAAACCCTGGGAGGTGTGGGGGGCTGGGGTCGGCCTTCAGGAGTGAGGGCGGAAGGTGGGCTGCAGAGTGGGAGGCCCTGCCTTTCTCTCCACCCGGCCCTGGGGCAGTCATTTCCCACGCTTCGCAGCGAATGTCCGTGAATTAAAACCACTGCAGACCGACCGCCTCCCCTGCCCACACCCCAGGGCAGCTAGGTGGCCGCTCCCTTCCGCACCGCTTCTCTCCCTCGGGGGGCACCTGGCTGCAGGAACAGTGATGGGGAAACAGGAACCCGCGGGCCAAGTAACGAGACATCTGCGGAGAGCAACGACTATGAAAAGACCACAAGCGAACAGCATCTGTCGTCGGGACTGAATTATTAGCGCTGATGGACTGAGGGTTTTCTAAAATAAGCTTGATAAACATTAAAGAACATGAGGGATGACAATGACACTAGTGATGTGATCAGAAAAGTATAAAACTAAAATGAGTAGAACTATTAGGCCTGGAGTGAAATAATCGGAACAAAAAGTCATTGATGTTATTGATTAATAGCATGGGATAAATAGAATAGGTGCCGCTGATGAGGAATTTGTGATTGCACAAGCAATTTCAACTCCAGAGGCAGCAGGCAAAGGTTTAAAAACCAAAATATGTGGCAGCTTACTTTAAAATTTTCTCATTAATATCCAGGCTAGAATGAAAAGGAAGTGACACGAAAATGGAGAGGGAGAAATATTTGAGACTAACAGATAAATGTTAAGATTGAAAGGGCAAGTCTTAAGCCAAATATATACATTTCAAATACACTTTTTTAAAGATATTTTTATTTATTATTTTTAGAGAGAGGGAAAGGGAGAGAGACATCAATGCATGGTTGCCTTTCACCTGCCTCCAGCTATGGACCTGGCTGGAGGCCTGGCTTGCAACCTGGTTACGTGCCCTGGCTGGGAATGGAACCAGCGACCTTTGGGTTTGCTGGCTGGCGCTTTATCCACTGTGCCACCAGTTAGGGCTCTCAAATGCACTTTTTAAAGTATAAATTTCCTAAAAATCAGCTGGAAAATAGACCAACAACCCAACTACCTCTCCTCTCCAGATCAGCAGCACAAACCACACGCCAAGTCCTCACGTGACCGCACCCTTCCCGGCTCCGACACGCCCCTTGCCCACCCTCCTCCAAGAAAAACGTGCCTAATCTAAAAACACTACAAATGTCCTATTCTTGAAACACGCCCAATACGTTCATCTACGTTCACAATAATTCTAGAAATGAAGCCTCGTTGATTGCCTTAAGAAGATGTTAGGGGGGTTCTCTTTATAGAGGCATTCTGGCTTAGGGGTGCGGCAGGAACGATGGGGTCTCCGTTTTCCCAACATCACACAAAAAACGACAGAGGTTAGCTTCCTCCCAGGGAAGAACACTGCCACCCGTGAAGTAGTCATGCCAGAGAAGCCCACCTGTCTCGGACCACCAAGTTACAGATGTGCAGGGAATACAAGTTAAATGACACCAAGGGACGCCGTCAGTAAGGCCAAGAATGGGAAAGTCTCTGCCCTTTTGCAGACAGGATCCACAGAGGGGGCCCCGGGTCGAGCCAGGGTCAAATCTGGGCCCGCCAGCTCGCGGGGTGCAGGGAAACGCTCCCCACCCGCTGCGAGTCCGTCCCTCCTGACGTCACAGGTCTGGGACCGGGCACTCCCCCAAGTCCCTTCGGAGCGTGCGCGGGAAGTGCGGCGCAGGCGCGGCAGTCCTGGCGGTGCTCGGGCGCCCGCGCGGGGTCGCACAGGGCCGCTGACCTGCCAGCGTCCGGCATGACGGGCTGGGCCCTCGCTGCTGCCCCCGCCTCGCCGCAGCGCCATGGAAAACCTGCGGAGCCTGTCCCGGCTCCTGCCGCGCGCGCTCGGGCTGCCCCGGCGCGGCCGCTGCGCCCTGGCCTGGGGCCTGATCCCCGGCCGCGCCGCCCGACTCCTGCGCGCGATCCCGGCCGCGCCGCCGTGCGGACCCCGCGGGCCCCGCCTGGCAGGTACGCCCGCCCGCCCGCCCGCAGCCTGGGCCCGTGGGTGCGCGGCCACCTCGGCTCCTGCCCGTCCGCCCGGGCTTCGCTCAGCCCTGGCTGGCCCGCCGGCCCGTCCTCGCTGTCCCGGCGCAGAGCTGTGCGCCCTTGCGCTCTGGGCAGCTTTAGTCTGTAAATCCAAGGTCACCCGTGGTTGTCAGCGGTGGGCGCCTTCGCCCGAAATAGCCAAGTTCCCCTCGCCTGCCCCCTCCCTCCTCGTCGCGGGCGCGGTTCTTGTGCCCAGGTTACGGGTGGGAGCGCGCTGGAGAGGGAGACGGCGGTGACCAACCTCCGCGCCGAGTCAGATCCGACGTAGATTTCAGGTGCCGCCGACAGCCAGAGGGGTCGGGCGGAGCCGAGAGGAGGGTCGGACTTGACTTGTTTTCCCCGTGGACGTTTCCGCTGTGGGAGAACGTGGCGCTGAGGCTGCAGACGAACGGCAAGCCTGTCTTCCCCCGGTTGCGTCCTCGTCGGATAGGTTTGCGGCTGTGGCGCCTGGGAGCCCAGTACCACCCGTGCTTCCCCAACTCAGTGGAGAGCGTGCCTGAGCCCCCTGATAACTCCCGCCAAGCCAGGGTCAGCCCTCACGCTGCCCGAGGACAGCCATTGAGATGCAGAATTCCCGTCCTGGTAGCGCTTCTTGCAAAGCGGGCAGCACGTGCTGATTTGTTGCCCTCCACTCGAGTGCCCCTTAGCGCGAGGTATTTTGCGAAGGGTGACAAGAAGCCTCAGGAGCTAACAAACTCCACCGAGTGGTTGACAGTATGTAAGGGAAGGAATACGATTAGAACTGAGAACCTATGGCACATGCTGTGGAGTCATCAGGATTACTTTGGAAGCATAAAATAATTGATCATTTTTTTTTACAACGCTGCCCATTCTCCTTATGTTTATTATTTTGAACAGTTTTTTGTTAGATACTAAATTTACTTGTCGATACTTCAGAGCTCACCTCTAATGAAGATTTGTCTTCATTCCCAGAGGTCTGCATTTCAGTTGTGTTGTCTGTTTTATAAGTGGAAACAACAAATGTTTCTGTGGAAAGTAAGTTAATGCAAAGAAGTAAAGTCTGTAGGTTGCGTAATTTATAGGTCAAGCGAATAATCCTGATATTGGAATGCTGTAGGTCAGGAGTCCTTGGGGATCTCTTTTCTAAAACATATCTACCCATATAATTTGCACAAAGAGCCTTTTTCAATAATGTAAAAAATTCTTTTTGTCTCAGAACAGGGTGTTGTACATTTGTTCAACTCAAGATAACCATAAAGGAAAGGGTGGGTGGAATCCATAATTATTCTACTGCCTCACTTCAGCCATTTTAAAAATCATTCCCTGTTAAACCTAACATCACCTGCAAATGTTAAAATGCACAAATGAGTGGGGTTTTTTTCCTCTAGGAAAAAGGATTCAAAAAAGTAATAAAGTAACCTGAAGACCATGTACCATGAGAGTTGTAGCTAAGCTAGATGTGCAAGCCAGTCACATGGTGACGGAATTCTCTTTCATTCCTCAGGGGAAATGCACCAGTTAAGAACGTCTGACGCCTCTCAGGCCATGCTGGCCAGCGTAGCCCCGGTGTTCACTGTGGTGAGTGCGTGTGCTCCTTCGTCACTTACTGGACGTACTTCCCACACCTATTAGGTCAACTGGCTTGGGCTGGTTGGCCAAGATTTACTGATTTTTTACATTATAATGAGTCATTATACTTTTATGAGTCTTGGTGTCTTTGTGTTTTGCTTGGTGACACGTGCTAATGACTCTGGAGCTTTTCTTTGCTACTAAAGCAGGTCATTCGGACCACAGAGCAGAGCTGTGCGGAATCCAGATGTTGCGGGTTCAGTTCTCAGCTGCAACACGTTACAATAAAGCAATTGTAATCTTTTTGCTGGTGCAGCATGTGTGAGGTGAAATGAGCCCTGTCTCACTCAGGATTTCCCGTGAATCCCTTGGGTCCTTGAAGCCTATTAGCCAGGGACGGGGGGCCTTGCCCTGTGCTGGGCCCCAGGACATGTGCAAAGGTGCTCTGAAGGCAGCACAGGGTCGTGTTTAAGAGTGTGTGCTTTGGAGGTCATGACCTCTAACTCTCTGAAATGGTTCGGCGGGGAAAAAGTGAGTAAAAAAACAACCTTCTCTGAAATGGTTTGAAAAAAATTGAATAAAATAATGAGGAAAAGAAAGCCATTGGGGCAAAGTGTTAACAAAGTGACCAGGTAAAAGTTCCATGGGAATTGATTATAATATTCATGCACCTTTTTTGTAGGCTTTCACTTTTTAAAAAATGTTATTTTTTAATTAAAAAAATGTGTGTTTGTTGTGAGCCAAAGTTCCTAAATTCAAATCTCAGCTCTGTCTCTTATTAACTCTGTGGACTTGGTCAAGTTATGATAATATTCTTGTGCCTTGGTTTTCTAATCTGTAAACTATGGATAATGGTACCTACTTTATAAAATTGTTGTAAGGTTTAAATGAACTCACATATGTAAATCCCTTAGATTAGTGCTTCGCACATGGTAACCATTCAATATACTCGTATATTAGGCATTATCATTATTGTTATTTAGGCTTATTAATGTAAGAACTTTATAAACTATATACAACAAAATAACCCCAGAATTACATGTACAAGTTATCATTGTTATTCAGTGTTCCCGAAGATTGCCCTGTTTAGCTACACTAGAACACAAAAATCAGATGCTAAATATTGAAAACAGGTTCTTTGCAGGTGAAATCATTGTCCACCAAGAACAGTTCAGAAAATTAGTCGATGCTGCTTGAAATAATGAAACTTAGAAAGCGTGCTAATCAGCTCACTTTTAACGTGAGTTACATTACAAGGTAAACATTTTCAGAAATCACAGTTTGGGTGATCTTAGTTTTTCAAGTCCGAAAAACCACATGCAACTGACAGTCAAATGTAGAGATGCAAGAATAATTAGTGCAGGAAGCTGAGAGTGGAGCAGAGACTGCGAACGAGATCGTCTAACATGAGGATAACAGGGAACTCTGGAAGGACAGTCATGAAACATTAGCCTAGTTTTCTCTAAAATTCACCATTTGAGGTGATTAGTTTTATTTTTCTTACCTTTATTTTCAGCTTTTCTGCAGCAGATGTACGTATGTGTGGTGTAAGTTGAAGGAGGAAAGTAGTTTGTTCCGTGAAACAGAAAGCTTCCTCGGGTGTAAACTTCCCCTTCACAGGGACACCTCACGTTGCTCTGATCTTCGCTGATGAGAACCAGCTGGACCGGGTGTTGTGGGGTGTCGTTGTGTTAGTGGCACAGCGTGCAGGTGTCCGTGGTAACGTCCCGGACGTGTGCTGCGCCTGCCCCATGCCACGCATGTTGAGTGGTAGGTAGCGCAGCCCAGCACTTTGTGGGTTATGAAGCTTGTCGGTGTTGCAGAAAAGTGCTTCCTCTGCTTTGCAGGAGGTGAGTGCATTTTCTGCATCTTGCCCTCCCTCCACGCTGCACAGGAGGCCTTTTCTGTAACTCTTACATCCGTCTGATGACATCCACCGGAGAGCTCACAGCCTCCCTGGGTCCTTGAGTCCCAGGACAAGCACAGTTGGCCCCAGGCGATCGATAGGAGGAGGGCTGGGAGGCGCAGGAGGGCAGCGCCGGTGTCCCCCCATCCACAGGAGCCCTTGCAGCGTCCAGGAGCCGCTGGGACCCCGAGTGACGGCTCAGGTGCAGGGGCGGGTGTGAGGCCAACCTGGGCTCGGAGCCCCCACTCCCTCCAGTGCCAGCGGCTCTTGTAGCCACTGTACAGGCATGTCCAGGGCTCCCCCAGGAGGGTGGCCAGGGACAGCAGCCACCGCTGGGAAGGGCGGAGCCCTGGCTTCCCACCAGGTGTCCAGTGCAGTCTGCCAGCTGTGGGCATTTTCCTAAGCAGCGTTCATTGCCTTGTGACACGATTCCATCACATTTCCAAGGACCGATAGAGGATGTAAATCCACGTCAGGTTTGTCCAGCAAAGGAAAGGGGATTTTTTAACGTTTAACTCCTGACCAACTTGAACCTAAAAAAACCAGTATGCTTATATCTGTGTTTCAGTATTTGTGAGATATTATAGCATACTAATTTGGGATGAAATAATACTTTTTTGTTATCTCTCTTCAGACAAAATTTGACAAAGAAGGAAAGGTTACTTCTTTTGGTGAGTATCTTGAAGCTTCTTTTAAGTCACCTATTTAAATCAATGAATGAGTCTGATGGAAATCAAGAAATTGTAGTGCTCTGAGGAGCACGTCCTTTGCCTGTGCGGGTGCCTAAGGGGGTCTTTCTTCAGCATCTGCCTCTCAGTCCCTGTTGCGACGGTCAGTACTTGGACTGTCCATGGTCTCCCGGTGGTCTTCCAGGGAGAAGCCACTTGTGCTCTGCAGGGTCTCCTTTCCCGCCCCGTCCCCCTGGACCACGGGTGAGGTGAAGGCACAGCACGCAGAAGGGCAGCAGCAGGACGGTTGCCTCCAGACCGCCACTTGCTGAAGTGGAACTAAGCCCCATTCGCTGTCTGACCACGGCCGCGGGGTTCAGCTCTCCCACTCAGCCCCGTCCCACGACCCTGTCCCTGCCGAGATCCTTGTGGAATATTTTGGGTGTTTTTTTTTGCTTAGTCGCTCCTTCAGAAGATGGCGCACCTCAGAATGCTGCCACAGATGTGGTTTGATGCTGCAGGTACAGGTGACACTCTAACCAGCAGTGTCACTGCTCATTGCTTGTGTTTCTTCACCCATTCTACCTTCTCTTAGGTGGTGGATTCAGTTTTTAGGCAGAGAGTCATGTGACTTTTTCTCATTTCATGTTCGAGCAAGAAGAAAGAAAATTGAACTTACTGCTTCACAGACTTAAAATATTGGAGATAATATAGTGGAAAAAGAAACAAAAAGTGCAGTTCTGTACAATTCATGTTTCAAAAGATGACCTGTCTCTAGAGCTAGAAATTAGTACTGTAAGTTCTAACAGTGTACAGCTGTGGTTTTTATATTGGTCCCAACAAACTTCCCAGGGCAGAGAAACTTTATGGAGTATGGACAAGAGGAGAAAAGAATAATTCGATCACTAATTGGATAGCATTTGGCCTGAGTACATTCGAGGCAGAATGAGGTGTGACCTTTGGCTCCTGGTGGTCACACTGAGCTGTCTCGATAGGGGGAGAGGCCTCTGACCTTAAAGTGTGGGCTCTTCAACTGATTGGCATGGCCCCTTGCTTTACGCTTTATGGAGACTGCTTCTCTCCTAGAAAGGAAGAAAACAGACTTATATCAAGAACTAGGCCTTCAGGCCAGAGACCTGCGGTTCCAGCACCTGATGAGCATCAGCACCAGAAACAATAGGATCATCATGAGAATGGAGGTAAGGGCATCCCTGCAGCCCTGGGTCCGCCTCCTGGCCAGCCTCGTCCACACTAGCTTCCAAGCGATGCGGAGGAAAAGCAGTGCTGTGAGGGGTAGGACCCGTGCAGCACGGCCCGCTGGGGAGAGCCATAGGCACACACTCTTCTGGCTGGGGCACACTCACAGGTTGTGTTCAGTTTCTAGTTTCCGCACTGAGGGGAAGAAGCTTGATCTATAGTAGAACTTCCCGTAGACAGCGGCGCGTGATCATAGTATAACTTGAGCTACTGAGGGTGTATTCTGGTTTTCCAGAGAGCCCAGGAATATATTGTAATTTAAATTTTTATGTTTATGGAAAGTTTCCTAAAATATATCTTCCCCCGTCTACCAGAATTAATATGGACATGAGTTGTTTTGTGGCAAAGGTTACAATTCAGAACTAGATGAGGGGACACAGGTCTCTGCCGCCCTGACCCTGCAGTGCCCATGAGACCTGCTTTATTCAAAAAGTCTCTGACAGCAGGTTTTTGTCCCTTTATCTAGAATTAGTGAAAAATTAAAAATGCAAGCACTGTTCTCCCAGGCAATTTTCTCCAGGAAACATTTTGCTGTCAGCAGCTAGCACCTTAAAAACAGTATCTCGCTGATGGATGGAGAGAAAAATATGTGATAAAGCAAATTTAGCAAAATTTTAATTACATAAATGGCATGTATACAAGTGTTCACTCTATAATTTTTCCGTATAAAAATTTGCTTCCCCAGCCAGGGCACATAACCAGGTTGCAGGCCAGGTCTCCAGCCAGGTCTGTGGCTGGAGACAGGTGAAACACAACCATACATTGATGTCTCTCTCCCTCTCTGCCTCTCTCCCTTTCCCTCTTTCTAAAAATAGTGAAATAAAATCTTAAAAAAAAACACAAAAAAAATTTGCATAGTAAAATGTTGGTAAAAATGTAAAAACTAAAGCCCCTGATTTTTATATCACTGATACAGTGGCCGCAGGCTGCCCTTCCGTGTAACTCTTCTAATAGGAAAGATGCCAGCTTTTAGAATACATTTCTAATTTCATAGTGTTCTTTTTTAAACGTAATTTAATTTTCAAAATTCAACAAATTTTATTCCTTTCAGATGCGCAGCGCAGGGATCAGACATTCATGTGATTCACAGAATGATCATCTTTTCTGTCTAGCACCCATCTGACAGCGAATAGCTATTACAATATTGACCGCATTCCCAGTGCTGCAGTTCACATCCATGACTGTTTTCATGGCTGGCAGTTTGTACTTCTTACCCCTTTCCCCTTTTATGTCCATCCCCTCAACCCCACTCCCATCCTGCAGCTGTCGGGATCTCCCTGGGAAGGGGTCGGGGCCAGGCCAAGCCTGTAAGACCTGACTGGAAAGCCAGGAAACCTGGGTGCATACAGGCCCCAATGCTATAGTCAAGGAGGGCTCCCCCTGTAAGAATCTGGCCTTGAGAACATCCCATAGGTCCTTGAAGTCTGCACCTGTGATCTAAACTTCCTAGACTTAATTATTGAATCCAAAGCAAATGTTAAAACCTTCACCCACAAGTAATCTCACCCTCCCTCAAATTGCATTAACCACCTGCAGTTCTCTGAGTCACCTTGTCTAAACTTAACTCCCCTCCTTTTGGATATTCTACTGTGGTAATGAATGGTAATGTGTACATGCACCCGCCCCCCAGCCTTGTGTGATCCATGAAAACCTTTGGAGGTGGGCAGATAGGGGCCTTGGTCAATCAGACTCTGGCTGGCCTCTCTCCTCTAGCACCAGCTGCCTGGGAAGCAATCATTTCATCCGAGGCACTGAGGGGTCTTTGCTCGTTGTGTCCCCCGCAGGCGGCCATCAGTTCGTTCCCTGTATCTGAGTTTCTATATTGTTTATTGTTTTTATAGATCCCACATATAAGAGAAGCCATATGGTACTTACCTTTTTCTGACTTATTTCACTTACTGTAATGCCCTCTGGGCCCTTCCTTGTTGTCACAAATGGCAAGATTTCATTCCTTTTTACAGCCAAGTAACAATATATTGTACATATGTACCATATTTTCCTTATCCATTCATCTGTCAATGGACTCTTAGGTTGCTTCCATATCTTGGCTATTGTAAATAACGCTGCAATAAACATGAATGTAGGGGTATATATCTTTCTAAATTAGTGTTTTGGGTTTCCTTGAATAAATACTCAGAACTGGAATTACTGGGTCATAAGGCAGTTCCATTTGTAATTGTTTTTTAAAAGATTTTGTTTATTATTTTTAGAGAGAAGGAAAGGGAGAGAGGCAAAGAGGGAGAGAGACATCAATATGTGGTTGCCTTTCACCTGCCTCCAGCTACAGACCTGGCTGGAGACCTGGCTTGCAACCTGGTTATGTGCCCTGGCTGGGAATTGAACCAGCGACCTTTAGGTTCGCAGGCTGGTGCCTTATCCACTATGCCACCAGCCAGGTCTTGCCATTTTTAATTTTTTGAGGAACTTTCATACTGTTCTCCATAGTGGCTGCACCAATCTGCATTCCCATCAGCAGTGCACCAGGATTCCCCTTTCTCCACATCCTCGCCAGGACTTGTTTGCTGATTTATTGATGATAGCCATTCTGACAGGTGTGAGGTGATACCTTGTTGTGATTTTAATTAGCATTTCTTGGGTGATGAGTGATATTGAACATCTTTTCATGCACTTACTAGACATCTGTATTCCTTTTTGGAGAAACGCCTATCCAGGGCCCGTGCCTATTTTTTTTAATCCACCCTGACTGGAGACCACGCTCCAATAACAGCCATCCGGCCTGGGCTCCCTCCTAGTTGTTAACTGCCACATACGGGTGGAGACCCACCTGCCTGTCCCATGTCTTTGCCCCTGCTACCAGTCCCCTCACGGCTTCTTCCTGTCCTTAGTTACAGGGCTTAGGTGCAGCTGGTCTCGGGGCAGTTCTCAGACTGGTGGTTCTGTAGTTTACTTGTAATTTTGAGGTGGCCGTGGGAGGCAAGCACAGGGTGGGCCTGGGCCTCCATCATGACTGGAGCTCCATCAGGGTCTAAACTGGAGCTTAAGCTGGTGGTGTGTCTGAGCATTTCCAGTTTAGCTGAGAATGTTTCGGCGATGTTTTAAAAAGGAAACATTGATATTCTGGCCAAACTAATCATGGTTAGATCTTAGAGTGTTCTGAATATATGGTTTGGAAGACCTTACCTTGTTTCCTTTATTCCCTATTTTCCCCATGATTACCCTGAAGTCTTAATAAATATAAAATATTTAATTGTAGTTCTCTTGAGAGTGAGTTCAAGGCATCAAGACTTACGGATATTTTAGGGTTCCTTCTTCTTAAAAAATCGTGAAAAACATGAACAGTTGAGGCTTAATTCAAATTGAAGAGAGTATTAAAGTCTGTTTTATGAAGAGTTATTTTTTCTGAAGCTTGATAACTTGAAAATACATATATGTGCGAGTGTGTACATACCCATGTATCTTTTTCTTTCCGCAGTATTTAAAAGCTGTGATAACGCCAGAGTGTCTTCTGATACTAGATTATCGTAATTTGAATCTGGAGCAGTGGCTGTTCCGGGAACTCCCCTCACAGTTGGCCGGAGAGGGTCAGCTTGTCACGTACCCTTTACCCTTTGAGTTCAGAGCGATAGAAGCACTCCTGCAGTACCGGGTAAGCTCGTTCACGGGCATCGTACTCTCGTTCTGGTTCAAGGTGCTGCTGAGCAGGAAGGGAGCTCGGTGATGTTCTTCCCTCCCCCAGACACGGCGGCTCAAAGGGTCCTGGACAAAGAATGTACTTAATTCTCAAACTGTCTGACCCAGTGGGACAGATCTGAGGTCCCAAGGTCTCTCTCTGAGAGTCGAGTTTGGCTTTCAGAGAAGCACATTTCAAGTTGGCTGCCCTTTTACATTTTAGTAACTGTATTCAGGGCTGATAATCCAAAATACTTGGCCTAAATAGGATATAAATGAACCTATCAGAAGTTTGAAATGTATTCCATTCTATTCCCTAAATTAAATTGCATATATATATATTGTGAAAGTGTTTACACGTGAGAAATATGTAATATTCAGTAGCACAGATCATTCTAATACTTTCCACACTTGTTTGAGCAGCTAAACTGCTTCTCTTTGAGACCTTGCTTGACATGGGAACCACTCACACATCTGATGGATGACTCCCCAGGAAGTGATGGTCGCAGCATGTCTGGGACTCCTGTCAGACCCTGGACAGGGACAGTCACTGCTCTCCTGGCCCCCAGATCTCTTACTGTCGTTCCTTCCCCTACCAGTCAGTATAGGTCTGTTCGGGAAGGGGGAGGGGGAGGGGGGCCGGTTCCCTCCCCCTCGGGGGCCTCACTGTGCAGAGGCAGCAGGAATGGCTGCACCCCCTGCTCCAGGTCACAGGCACCAGCTACACCAGCAGGAGCTGAGCTAGTTGCACAGCAGGTGCGCCAGGAAAGAACAAGGGATGCAAACTAGGGTATGTGAGAGGATGTGCAGAAATCCGTGTCCCCAGTGTCCCCAGTGCAGCTGCTTAGTTGAGGTGCTGGGGCCCTGCCAGCAGGAAGTGTCTCACCAGGCCTAACAGCGCACACGTGTCGTCAGACCCGCCCACAGCAGCTGTGCCCGCATGACCTGAGTAGCACGTGCATCTTTGACCTGACACTGATTCGCTTTCTTTTTTCTTCTATTTATTTATTTTTAAACTTAAAAAAAAAATTAAAAATTATTATTTTTAGAGAGGGGAAGGGAGAGAGGCAAAGAGGGAGAGAAACATCCATGTATGGTTGCCTTTCACCTGCCTCCAGCTACAGACCTGGCAGGAGACCTGGCTGGAGACCTGGTTAGGTGCCCTGGCTGGGAATCGAACCAGCGACCTTTGGGTTCGCAGGCCGGCGCCTTATCCAATGTGCCACCAGCCAGGGCTGCTTTCTTTTTTAAAGTCCAAGTTATGTTCAGTTTTCCAAAAGTCTTATGCATAGGAATTTTGAAGTGTATTATTTTCAAAGAACAGAAGCATTGTTTACCAAATGGAAAATTGGGGTTTCAATCACAGATCGGTGGGTTTTATTTTAATCAGTCCCCACATCTTTCCTAACAAGTGCTGGGGGGTTCTCAAGTGCTCACCCCTCTGTGGTGTGTGCCTGGCCGCCTCAGGACGCGTGGCCACCTCTCCCCGCGGAGGCGAGCCTGCAGTGGGCGTTCCCACAGGGCTGTCCCAGCGGGGACAGATCACTATGTGTCATCAGAGGCCTCCCTGACCTGAGCAGCTGCAGAGACTGGTTCAGTCCTCTAAAAGGCCACGTTGTCATATAGATCAGCATACTCCAGGGGAAGCTCAGTGTGTTGGAGCCCCGGATCCTCGACACTTTGGAAGCATTGGTGGATCCCAAACACTCCTCTGTGGACAGAAGCAAACTGCACATCTTACTGCAAAATGGAAAAAGGTAAATAGACACCTTACATCTGTCAGTAGTTTTATAGTGAAATGTTGAGCATAAACTAAAATAGTATCTTTTTACAATACCACTTGCTCTTGCTAATGGTAGTGACCTTGCCTTCCAAGTGGGAGAGTGGCCGAGGCGGCTGCCGGGTCGGGGCAGCGTGGGCTGCAGGGAAAGCGGGGTGCAGCTCTGTGACACAGCCGTGGGCGGGAATTGCTTCTTAGTCTGCGTGTTGCACACGTGGCCATCCACCGCCAGCGCATGCGTATGCGTCTGCTGAGGTGCCCAGAGGGCGCCCTTCACTCAGCGGGGTGTGTCTGTAAGTCCACGGCGCTGATCCTTCCTGTGCACCCACTCTCCCAGCCTGTCCGAGCTGGAAACAGATATTAAAATGTTCAAAGAGTCGATCCTGGAGATCCTGGATGACGAGGAGCTGCTGGAGGAGCTCTGTGTCACCAAGTGGAGCGACCCCCAGGTCTTGTGAGTATGCTGCTGCCCTTGGCCCAGCTGCTGCCTCCTCTCAGGGCGACTTCACAGCCCCCAGGACGTTTCTGTTTTGTGTGAAGCTGGAAGCCGTTTACTCTTCTGGGCCCACTCCAGCTTACTGTTTGATTTTCAAGTACCTGTGGCATTTCACTTCTGTCCTCTGTAGAGCAGTATCGGACACTAGTGCACCTTTGTAATTGCACCTGCGTAGTTGATGCAGCCTGTCCAGACTTGTAACGTTACCCAGATCCCAGTAGAGGAAAAGGGCTCTTCCACCAGAAAGGTCTGGTGGCAGCAGCTCAGCACCCCTGTTCCTCGCGACGGCTTGCCGAGTATCTGCAAGGACTGGCAGTGTCCCAGGGCCTCCCGGTGGGCGGGCTGCAGGGAGTGGCTGAGGACTGATCATTCATCTGTGAGGAGGACGCTTGCCACCTGGGGAGGAAATGCTGTGTCTGCTCATTTTGAGTCTCGTTTTGCTTTACCTGATTGGCACGAATTGGTACCAGTTTATTGGCATTCACGCATCTCATGTCACTGGTAATGAAGTGGGCTCGCCGGCCTGTGCCAGGCAGGAGCCTGTGCCTGGACTTGCTGAGTGTCCGGGACTTGGCCACCCACAGGCTGGCCCCAGAGACAGTGATGTCAGAGTTTAGTGCTCGTTGGTGACTGAGTACCGTGTGCTGATCTGGGTCCTGAGGGGGCGGTGCACACGTGGGGTGCGCAAGTGATGTGAGCTCTTGTGATTGGAGTGAGCAGAGGGGCGCCGGCATCGACCACGCGGAGGAGATGGAGCTGCTGCTGGAGAACTGCTACCGGCTGGCAGAGGACCTGTCCAACGCGGCCCGCGAGCTGCGGGCGCAGATTGATGACTCCCAAAGCGTCATCTTCCTCAACCTGGACAGGTGGGGTCACTACGACGGGGTAGGCTGCTTTTTTTTTTTTAAACCTAGAGGCATATGTGAGCATGCCGGGGAGCGCCGGCCCCTCTCACTGCTGCGTGGCCGGGTGACCGCCCTGAGACCCGGGTTTAGCCCTGTGTCTTCAGCAGCTGTTTACGCCCCTGCCACATGTTGTGGGCCTGTCTGATCTCACTGCTGTGCCTGCAGCCACCGCAACGTCATGATGAGGCTGAACCTGCAGCTGACCATGGGGACCTTCTCCCTCTCTCTCTTCGGACTAATTGGGGTTGCTTTTGGAATGAATTTGGAATCCTCCCTTGAAGAGGTGAGAACATATTTCAATAATCTAGGGGTTTATTTTTCAAGGATTGGAAGGCGGCTCTCAGGAGGGGATAGCAGCGCAGAGACTGGGATGGAAAGAGAAAGTGGGAGACCAAGATGGAGTGTCATGAGCAGGGGGAGCACACGTACAATGGAGGCAGGAGCGAGAGGCCTGTTGAGGACCAGTGGGTCCGGGTGATTGGAGGGACAGTGTGGGGTCCACTTGTGGGGCATGGGGAGGGTTTCGTTTCTTCTACACGGACGGGGATCTGTTGGCGCCCAAGCCCAAACTAGATGACTGGGAAGCTCAGAAGTGGCCGTGCCCTCCAGTGCAGCACAGAGTGGCCCAGGGCATTCCCAGGCAGGGCTCCTGAGACTTCCACAGAGTCCCCCAGCTTGTGGCTCCAGAGCCCTCGTGCAGGGCCCCATCTTCTTCCCAACATCATTTTGGTCATGAACCACACTTCTGTACCTGGTTCAACTGCACAAGTAAATCCATTTTATACCTAAAGCCTATTCTCCAAAGGAAAGAAAAGGACTTCTGGAAAGTCCTTTCTGATAGTTTGTGCTTCCTTTTCAACTCAGGCAGCGATAGTTCAGGAAACTTAATGGGCAAGAACCTTGCCATTCGGGCTGACGTGGGCTATGCTCTCTCATAGGACCATCGTGTGTTCTGGCTGGTCACAGGTGTCATGTTCATGGGCAGTGGCCTGATCTGGAGGCGGCTGCTGTCATTCCTTGGGCGGCAGCTGGAAGCACCTTTGCCTCCTATGGTATGAAGGGTGTGGGGCCCAGCAGGAGAGCAGAGCTGCAACCTCCCCGGTGTCCCCCATCAGCTAGGTTGGCACCATCTGCTTTGTGGTGTCAGCAGGAGAGTTAAAGAAAACAACGTACTTGGAGTTCTAACGAACACAGGGCCTGGCCCACAAAGCAAGGTAGACACGTGTCCTTTGTGTGGAGTTTGTGACAAGCGTCGCACCTCCAGATGGCTGTTAGTGATTCCTAACCAAGGCTGAAGTGTAGACACAGAGCCTCACCTCCTTGTTCTCACCTGTCCACTCACAGGTGGCATTGCCGGGCTGAGGGCCTGTCAGGCCCCCCCGGGCAGGTGCCCTCTCAGCAAGTACAGAACATGTCACCTTACTGGTGCCCTCTCTTCGCAAACTAACATGCTGTTCCCTGCTGTGCGCAGGTGGCCTCCTTACCCAGGAAGACCCTGCAGGCAGACAGAAGGGCAGACGGCCTGGGACCCAGCAGGAGTGTCCTCACAACCCGATGAAAATGCTGTCTTATGTGGGTGTCACAGGGGAGTGCTGCTCCTTTTATGGAGTCAGAAGCTTGAAGAATCACTGATTTAAATCACGTTGTCTGATGATAAAACATGGCAGTGACAGTCCTAGAAGGTAACCGCCTCTTCGGAATTCTGAGTAAACCAAAGTGCTTGCTTTGCAAAAGGCCCACATACTATTTTCTTCCAACTCAAGGAGCTGTTTTTGTAGACACGTGAGACTGGTCAGGTTCACTGAACAACTGATTGCTGTACAGATTTTCCTACATGTTGAGAAAAGGCATTTCAGGCCGAGCACCACTGGGGAGCTGGACAGACCCCAGGTGGCCGCAGCCGGTGGGTCCTTGGACTTTCCTTACTCAGGTGCCCAGACACCTGCCAAGTGCAGGGTTTCCCTAAATGGACTCGGAAAATGTATTCTTATATTCGATCCTTTTTATAGATGGTGAAGAAATATAATTTAACATCAGCTTTCTGTGGATTCCATATTAAAGCCTATGGAGGAGCAAATCTGGGTTCTGTTCCTGGTTCAGAGCTACTGTGGCCCATCCCTGACCTGTAGGTGGGGGCATCGCCCCCAGTGAAGCCCCTTGCCTAGGTGGGCCCCTGCGGGCAGGTGAGAATGTGACTGCAGCCCTTTCCTTGTCGCCTCTGCTCCCCGAGCCCGGAGCCCCAGTGTCGCAGGGCCACCGCAGGGGCTGTGGGGTCAAGAGTCCGTGTCGCAGGGCCACCATCGCAGGGGCTGTGGGGTCAGGGCCCATGTGGCAGGGCCACCATTGCCAGGGCTGTGGGGTCAGGGCCCTTGTCACAGAGCCACAATCACCGGGGCTGTGGGGTCAGGGCCCGTGTTGCAGGGCCACCATTGCCAGGGCTGTGGGGTCAGGGCCCATGTGGCAGGGCCACCATTGCCAGGGCTGTGGGGTCAGGGCCCTTGTCACAGAGCCACAATCACCGGGGCTGTGGGGTCAGGGTCTGTGTCGCAGGGCCACCATCTCCAGGGCTGGGGGGTCAGGGCCCTTGTGGCAGGGCCGCTGCAGAAAGTTGTAGACAAAAATTGCATGTACATGTGAATCTTGAAGGCAGTTTTGAGCTACATTGCGTCCGTGCAGGTTTGTTAGCGAGAGATTAAAATCCCAGAAAGTATTTTTGTTCCGAGCCGCGCTTAGAGCTGCAGCCCTAAGGGGACGGGTCTCGTCCGGCGAGCGGGAGGAGGACCCGCCCCATGACCGTGGGCTCCGTCCGGAGACTCTGGCACCGGGCTTGCTCCGGTCGGTGCGTCACGTCACGAGAAATCAGCTCTGGGGCGGGGCGGGCGGGACCCCACCTCCCAGCCCAGCGCCGCGGAGGAGCTGCCGTGGGGAACAGCCGGCGGCCGTGCGGGGACCGTGCGCGCCTCCTGCCAGCGGCTGGGGCCTCGCCCACCCCGCACAGCCCTGGCGCCAGCCGCGCCCTCAGCCTGGGACCCGCGGCTGCAGGCTGCGGTGGCCCCACCGGACCTCCGAGGGGACTGGAAACCGGCGAGGCCACTTGGCTCGCCCCGGCCGCGGCAGCCGCCTCCAGGGGGACGGAGCAGGGCTCCCATCCCGGCCTCCTGCCCCCGCCCCGTGGAAGGGCCGGAAGGCGGCCCGCTGCCCAGCAGCCCATCCTCCCCGCTGCGCTCCGGTCTCGCGCGGAGGGGCCTCCGCCCGAAGCGACTGTCCCCCCCCTCCCCCGCCGCGGGGTGCGCGGAGGTTTCCTGGGAACCAGAGGGCAGGCCGCAGGCGTGAGCACAGGCAGCGTCTGGCGGGGAAGCTGCAGCCTGGCGGGGAAGCTGCAGCGGAAGCCAGCGCGGGAAGCCCCGAGGGCAGCTGGGGAGGCGGGCGCCCCGGCTTGGGGGTCGTGATGGCCGGAGGCCTCCCAACGGTGCGCCCGCCAGTGAGGCTCCACCTAGCGGGCTCTGCCGGGTCGGCAGGCGCCTGCCCGGGACCGTCTGCGGGAGCAAGGAGCGGAGCGTAGGGTGAGGGGCGGGGCGCATGGATGAGGGGCGGGGCGGAGCAAGGGGCGGGGTGCAGGGCGAGGGGCGGGGCGGAGCGAGGGGTGGGGCGGAGCGAGGGGCGTGGCGCAGGGCGAGGGGCGGGGCTCTAGCCCGTGCCAAGACTGTAGACGTGCAGCGCCCCGGAGAGGCGAGCGCCCAGAGAGCTCCGTCCGGCAGCCACGACGACCTGACCCTGCGGAGACACAGCGCTGGTCAGCCCCCAATATCCCTGGAAGCAGAACAGCAGCGAGGCGCGGGCGCCCTGTGCCAGCCCCGCAGAGGCTGCGGAGCCTGCGCAGGTGAGTGCGGGCCGGCCGGGCTCGACCTCGGGACCACAGGCGGAAGGGAGCGGTGCTGAGTCGCCCCTGCACCCTCGGGGCCGCGCTGGGGCTGAGCCCGCGGGGAAAGGGACAGGACCGTGGCGTGCAGGAAGCAAAGCGCGGTCGCTCTCCCCAGGGTGAACTCGTTATAGAGAATTTGTATAAACCCACGGGCTCCTGGTGATGTCTCACTTTTGAAAGGTGGGTAAAAATTTAAACATTAGTGACGCTTATGACAAAGTAGTCCTGGGAGCAGACCTTTAGAGAATCCCCCGGTACACCAGCCTCCGTCTCGCAGTTGGCGGAATTTTTGTGACCGCGCGGCTTGCGGCCGCAGGGTGAGCCCGGCCCTGTGCGCAGGGGCCGCCAGGGGGCGCCGCGTGCGGTCCTCCTCTTTCCCGCCCCGCGACCCAAGCTCCTTCCCGGCAGCAGGGGGCGCTCCCCGGGCAAGCGCACCGGTTCAGCGGGTCTGTCAGGCCCTCGGCCTTCTGTGCGCACCCCCCACCCCCATGGAGCAGCCTCCTAAGAATGTCCCCCGCGGGGTGTTGGCACAACTACAGACTCGGTGCCCTGCAGCACCCCCTGCACTAGGGACACGTCGGGCAGCTGAGGAAGCGTCCGTGAGAACGAGGCCGAGGACACAGCCTCAGACTCGCTGTCTGGGCCCCCAAGTCCTTCGCAGCCGAGTCCGGGGCTCCGTGAGGACCTGCCCGAGTACCTGTGTACCTGGGAGGGTGCCTGCGCGGGAGAGAGCGCGGCCGGCGGCGTGGGAACGGGAGGTGTGACTGTCTGTCCACAGGCCACGCAGGGGCCCTGCTGGAAGGGCCGGCGCCACACGCCCCGAGCTGGGAGACAGCCTCTGGGGCAGCTCCCCTGCCAGGGCCCCAGGGAGCCCTGGCCACCAGCACTGCTGCTTTTGGCTCCAGGGCTGGACCGAGAGGGGCAGCCAGCTGGGGCCGGCCAGCCCGCTGCCCAGGGTGGGACTGCAGACTGAGGCGTGCTGCCCCCAAATAGGCAGCACTGTGTGCGATGTTAGTGTGTGTTGTCCTCTACTTTCCAAGTGAAAAAGAATCAGAAATAGCAACAAAATGAGACCATCCGAGTCCCGGGCCCCGGACAGACACCAGAAGCACAGGCTGGGACCCACCTTGTCCTTCGACCGAACAGTGACCACGGAGCTCCCGAACCTCGAGCTTGCCTGTGGGACAGATTCTGGGGTTACCATGGCCTCAGGAAGATGCCCCGTAACCTTTTACAAGCTTGAAATAAGGGGAAAAGGGCCATTTATGCAGCTTTTCTTCACTTACTTCGGGAGAAATCAGTACATGTTGGGCCTGGAAGGAAACGGTGAGACATGGAGACTGTTAGTGTTACTGCTGTCCATGTGGGGCTGTCCCAGTTCTGCCCCTCCATCCCTGTTGCTGCAGGAGCCTGCAAGGCGTGCATGCCCTCTGGTGCCGAAATTCCACTTGGAGGACTTCAGCTCAGAAAAACAGATGTGTGAAAATGTTTCCCTGTGACTATTACTCCAGGAGCCACGATGCATCTCCAGATAAAACACTCAACAGTCAGGGAAGACACTGCAGGAGCCCAGGCTGACATGCAAAGGGGTTTGACTGAGCGGGCAGGTGAAAAACATGCTGAGGAATCCTGTACAGAGCTGCATGCAGTGTGATCTGCTGTTAGCAACACACCACGCGACCGTGAGGAGTGCGCTCGCTCAGCTCTACGTCCCAGTCCCTCTGCTGTTTCCTAGCAGGTGACAGGAGCCACTCCACTCTCAGCTTCAGCTTCTTATCAGTAATGGGGACCCACACCAGCTTAGTAGCTGTGATGCGGATTCAGTGTATTAACACATTGCTGACCAGCAATTTAATACAGAAACGAACGCAAGTACAAACACGAGTTAACTTGTTATTGGTCAGCAGTGTCTGGGCTAGAAAACGCAAGTGTCTTCATGACTGAGCGACAGGGTATTGAGTTCTCTGGGGCAAATTCTAGCTTGCAGGCACCATCTCCAGAGTGGCGTTTTAGAGATACGGTTTTTAATTTTCTTCATGTTGTCCTGTGTTTTCTAAGATTTTTATAATAAACTAACTTCAAGTTAAAAAATGTTTAGTTTGGAAGTAACAGCCAAGTGTTTCGGGTCCAGGAAATGACACAGGAGCAAGAGTGAAAGAGGCTGCCATGGGCTTGTCACCAGGCAGCGGCAAGTGTGACCAAGGCTTACTCTGACCCCAGGTCCGACTGCACTAAGGCTGCGGGGCAAACACTGTGGCCTGGCCGACAACACGCAGCCCGGGCCTGTGTTCTGACCCCCAGATGCGGGGCCCCGGCCCCCTGAAAGTGTCGCGTGAGCTCGACCGTGGGTGGGATCTAACAAGGCTGCAGCCAGTGGCCTTCCTTGGGCAACGAGACACAGAGTTTTGTATGAGAACACTACCTTCTCCTCTGGACATGGGGACATCCAGGATTTGCATTTGCCCGTCACGTCACCGAAGAGGGTGTGTTTGCCGCTGTAGACGTAAACTCGGCCGTCCTCCCCACCAATCAGCCCTGAGGTCATGTCTGCTATCCTCAGCGGGGCTGCCACGATGACCTCATCTGTGAACGGAGACCAGCGAGAGGCTGTCGGACCACTCCCACCACCCTCCCATGTCCCACTGCCCGTCCCACCCGCCTCCTATAGGCCATCGCAGCGCCCAACCTCATCCTATTGTGACAGGGTTTTGGCTTCCTGTGTGATCACTCACCCACAGTGGACACAGCAGCTCAAGGACAGCTCACTCTGCTACACCCGGTGGTCCCACCCAACTCAGCCTCCTTGCAGGCCATGGGTCCCTGAGGGCAGAGCCTAACTGACCCAGCAAGGGAACCAGGGCTAGGAAGGGGGTGTGGCTCGCGGCCAGAGGCACTGTCCCCTGTCACCTAAGCCATCGCCATCCAGGTCACTCAAGTGCAGCGCTCCGCCAAACCGGGAGAAGCGGCGGTCCCCGCTGAAGGTGCTGAGCAAGGATGGCTGTGCGTCGGGGGTCAGTTCGTACATCCGAGTGGCACCCCCCTGGTGCAGGGTCATGGTCAGGAACGCCATCTTAGACACGTCATCTGAAATGAGCCACACACAGGGCTGCTGCTCACACACGTGACCACAGGACGTGCAGCACCAAAGGTTCCTCCTCCGGACTTCTGAACCTACTCCAGTCCCGCCATCTCATGGCAACCGTGCCGGTTGCGTCCGGTGAGAGAGGTGGAAATGATTGGGTTCCAAGAACCAACGTGGTCAGCTCAGAGACCCCCCCAGACAGCTGCCCCTCCTTCCCGCCTTCCCTCAGACATCCACCACATGACCTCCCTTTCTATGTCCCAAACTGCCTGTCACTACTGACCCCCAGTCCTTTAGGCAGAGTCTGGATTCCTTATAGCCCCAGCCTTGCGTGCGGTCACTTCCCCCTTCCCACCATCATGAATGTCAACCACAACCCGTTCTGCTTCTGAACTATGGGACTTGGAATATGACACACTGTGTACAAAGGACAAATGACCCCTGCCAGCTAGGGCCAGCACCTCCTGCAGGGTTTGGCTCAGGCGCCCCTCTTCCGGGAAGCCCGCCACTCCTACCTGCCGCCTGCTGTGGGCCACCACAGGTTCCCTCCCGCATCCCACGTGGCAGACCGTCACTCATGGGCGCGGGAGCAGCTGGGCGGCAATGCGCCTGAGCACGCCTTATGAACAATTACACACGGCTACTTGGGTGTCGCCTGGAAACGTACTCATCGGGAGCGGGCTCGGTTCTAGAAATGAGCACTTTTTCCAAGACTGGAGCGTGTGAGCCCCTGCGAGGCTCTCCATGAGCCAGGCACGCCAGCGCTCTGCCGCTGGGGTCTGTTGGCATCGGGTAACCGAGGCCTGATCTCCCTGTTTCGGGACAACTCCGCGCCCCTTATTTTATAGCCAGTTGTGTACTAGAAGCAACAGAGCTCAGGGACAGCAGTCAGGGGAGGCTGGAGAAGACTGGAAACTGTTAAATTCGGCCCTCTCGGCTCTTCCACCTAAAGATCACCAAAATGCCTCACACCAGCCCCGGACAGCCATCATGAACTTAGTGGGGGGAGCCAAACATGGCCAAAGCAAGTGAGCCAGGAGGAACCCAGATTCCCCTCTTGTGCTTCCTTTGGGGACCTGAGCTCCCAGGTGACAGCACTTGGAGCTCTGTCCCTGCCCCTCCACCTGCCACAGGGCAGAGGGTGCGGCTTCTTCCCGCTCTGCCTGCAGGATGGTGCGTGGCACCAATTCGGGGTTCTGACGGATGGAACTTGCTGAGGCCCCAGCTCCGGCTGGGAGGGGAGCTTCAGACTCACGTCTCCCGGGTGGCTTCAGGTGGCTGTGCTCCTCTGTGCTTTGCAGAGGGTGATGCTAACGTTCAGGGCAGTTAACCCACTTCTCTAAAGTCACACGGTTGGCTGTTCATGAGAAAAGGAAACGTGCAAACCCAGACCTGTCTGGCTCCAGGTCCCATAACCTCTCCCAGCATGACAGACTGGGAGACACAGGACCTACCGTGCGTTGGGGCCCCGACCAGCAGCACCTGCGTCCGGACCCCATTCACCATCACGTGGCCGCTTGACAAGGAGGTGCCCAGTTTCCCCATAGTCTGTGAGACATAATACATTGAGTGCAGCTCAGAAAGCATCCATCCCTGTGGTGTCCCTGTCCTCAGGGCGGGGAGGGCCACCTACCTTGTCCCCGGAGATGGTAAACCGCCTCTGGCAGTGTGGCGGGAAGTAGCCGTCCACCCGCCCGAGGCTCTGCTTCTCGTCACGTGTGTGGGAAAAGGAGCCCAGGCTAGAATGCAACACCCAGGGTGTCGATGGGCACAGGGTCAGGAGCTGGCCACCTGCCCCCATCGGTGTCCTCACCCCCATGAGGGGCTTTCAGAGGGAACCTGGAGTCAAGGTCGTGAGGCCTGCCCCACTGGCAGCAAACACAGGGATGCCAGCGCTGGGGCTGACCTGCACCCCCGAAGTCACGTCAAGTCCAGAGCACAGGCCTCGGGCTGTGACCACGTGTGGAGATTAAGTTACATGAGGTCACCAGGGAGGGTGGCCCCTAACTCAATATCACCGCTGTCCTTAGAAGAGGAAAGACACCTGGGACGGGCAGGGCAGTGAGGACACCAGGAGAGGGTGGCCGTCTGCGGCCAGGGAGAGACCTCCGAAGAGACTGCAGACTCCGTGGCCTTCGCCCCCGGCCCCCAGCGCGGTGGCAGTGAGTCTGGCCTTCCCGGGGCCGCGCGGCCAACCAACACCTCGCTGTACATTTCCAGGGGGAACTGGCACCCCTGCCCCAGGGCCTTCGCTTCCTCGTGGGTAAGGGCTTCTGGCCTGCGGCCCTGAGCCACACACGGCAGGCGGCGGCGCCCGGCCCGCCCGCTCACCTGCTGGCGTTCTTCCAGGTGGGGCTCCCCACCAACAGCAGGGTGCGGTTGTCCACGGGGACGCCATGGAGGGAGTAGCCCAGCCAGGCGAAGTCCTCCTCGCCCCTCACCAGCCAGTCGGCCGCCTCCACAGTCAGGTTTCCTGCAGGAGATGGGCGTCCTCGCTGCGTGGGAGGGCGGCGGAGGGGAAGGGGGGGCGGAGGGGAAAGGGGGGCGGGGAGGCCCTCTGGAGGGCGTGACCCACAGGTTCACCTGCCCAGATTTGGCCAGAACGCTCAGAACCCCCCCCCCCCACCCCGTTCCCAGGGCCCGGGGGCCGCGGAGGAAAGGTGCCTCTCGCTACTTTGTGGCACCGAGGACACTGTCGAGAGAGCTGGTCTTGGGCACTGAGAGCGTCCCAGTGCCTATGGGATCCCTGCTCTGTCATTGGGAGATGGAGGAGGACCTGGACCTAAAGTCAGGCCTCTCCCCGTGTCCTCAGCCACTAACCGTGTCACCTGACAGAACCCGGAAGGAGTGGGAGACTGTCAGGCAGCAAGGTGAAGGGCAGAGAGGAAGAAAGTGAACAATGTGAGCACAGAAACCCTGGGGACCGGAGGGGGGACAGAGTCCCCAGCAAGCACTACCTCTGTCACTGCGGCCAGGGCCCGAATAAAACGCAGCCACCATGCCCCGCTGCTTCCCTCCGCCCGGCGCGAAGGGCGAGCCAGCCACCAGGTCAGGGTCTCCGTCCCCGTTCACATCGGCAGCCAGCAGTGTCCAGCCCAGGTTGCAGTGCTTGTCCTTAGGGGAAACGGAGGCCGAGGGTGCTCACCTGGCGGCACTGCGGACGCCAAGTCCCAGCACCTGCACCTGGTCCAGGGGGACCACGTACCTGGCAGGAGATGGTGACGTCAGGGGATGATGACAAGTTTCCCGACCTGGAACCGAAGTAGATGTACACTGCGCCCTGGGTGAGGACAGACCGCAGGGTGGAACTAAGGCTGGGTGTGGCCCAAGGGGTGGGTCACAGGCCCCCAGGCTCCCGCGGCAGCAGCGGTAAGTTTGTGTTCCTGTCGCCATGAGACTGCGCGAGCCCCTGGGCAGGGGTGCACCTCGCCTGGCTCCCAGGTGTCACGGGCTGACCTCACTTCCCCACCCCCGTGGCCCCGGGGCTCTGGCTGAGCCCCTCGAGCCTCTGGACATGCGCGTCTGTGGGGCTGTCCGTCTCCACGCTGCTCACGTGTTGTGTGTCATAAGCAGTGACAAGACCTTTGTCCTGGAAAGCTGGCACACGGCAGCTAGGACACCGTGACCCAGCGGCGGCTAGCACAGCTGCATGCTCAGGTGTGAGAACAACGTGTCCCAACCCCGGGGGCCATCCCTCCTGGTGGCTCGGGGCCATCCCTCCTGGTGGCTCGGGGGCACTGTGGTTCACTTGTCCAGACGGAGTGCAAGGCGGGGTCAGGCCTTCGCCTGCCAGGACAGCTGTGCAGGTGACAGGGAGTCACATTTCCTGGAACTTCCACCACCTGCACCACCATTCCCCTCATGGAGGACAGCAACGCTGGCTAGAAATGGGAGCCCGTGAGGCCAACCAGGCCGGGGAGGCAGGAACAGGTGCCACCAGGCAACCGAGGTCACGTGAGGGGCCCAAGGTCACCTACCCCAGAGACTGCTGGCACAGCCAGCACTGGCCACCCTTGGGCTTCTCCCGCCCGCCCCACACCAACGCCGCACCGCCGCCTCACCGTGTACAGGAGCTGCTCCGCGCCCAGCGAGGGCGCGCCCACGGCCAGGTCCGGCACCCCGTCCTTGTTGAAGTCCAGCACGGCCAAGGCCGAGCCGAAGCGCCCTGCGGGCTGGAGAGACACGGTGACCCCTGGGCTGGGCTGCGGCTCAGGCGGCTCTCCGGGTCCCTGGGGGTGGACCTGGGGCCGCACCGCAGGGCTCGGGGGCAGCCGCAGCGTCCGGGACACCCAGGTGCGCGGCTGCTCTGCCCTGTTTCCAACACGCAAAGCCAGTGCCTGTGCGGTGGCTCCCACGGCAGCAGCTCAGCCCAAGACGGCTCCCATCCTTCCAGAAAGCTCTTCCAGGGACTCTGCCCTGCGCACCGTTCGAAGCACATCACTGGGGTCCTTGTATCCCCACTCCCATGGTTTACAGATGGAAACTCAGTCCATCGGGGGGCAGTTTTCTTCCAAGGTGGGTTTTCCAGATCTTTCTCCCACTGTCTGGAATCGGCCGAGTCGGAAAGTCACTCAGAGGCCGGGTCTGGCAGGGGGTGCCCTCTGCCCCCCACCTGCGCTCCCCGCACCACGTGCAACAGGCCCGTGGGCGCGGCGGGAATCATACACCAGAAAGGGTTCTCGGGACACAAAGCCCGTGGGGCACCTGGGGACAAGTGGGGACAACAGCTGTGGACACGTCACTTCACCACCAGGGCCCCGCGAGCCCCCGGCAGGTTAGCCCGTCATCCTGGGGAAGCAGAAGCAGGCAAAGGGCTGGGGTATCTGCCCGAATCCTCCCCTTACGGGCAAGGACACAGGAAGGTCCAGGGCAGGGCCCTCCTGCAGGCACCCTCGGCCGTCCTCCGGGTGGGCGCGGCCCCAGGTAGGGTTGGGCCCCTCCCCTGCCCGCCCGTCCCACAGTTCAGCATCGCAGGCCGCGCTGCCTCTCACCCTGTCCACAGAGCCCCGTGGGCCCCAGCTCACGGCAGCGACATTGGTGGCCAATGTGCGGCACTGTGGGGGGTGTCTGAAGGGGCCAGTTACTGTGGAGCTTCCTTGTGGGGCATCAGAAGGTCCCAGAAAATGTCCCTTTGGGCTGCGACATCACACTCAGCTCATTCGCTCCTCTCGGACTCGGGACTCCCTCCCTTAGAGCCTGACCTAGAGCGCAGGCCGCTGTGCCTGCCACCTTCAGGGACCCCACTGTGTTTGGTCTCCACGGCACGGAAGCCACAGCAGAAGGCTATGGCCAGCCTGGGACAGGGACTCCGATGTGACCTGAACCCAGGTTCCTTGTCCTAGTACTTGATCCTCAGAGACATTGTGTCACCAAGATCTATCACGTGCAACCAGTGGGCTCTGTCTTCCCATCTTGTCCCCAGAGAAACGCTCTGGACCCTGGAGCTCCCCAGAGTGTCACACAGCTCCGTGCAGGACACCTGTCCCTCACGATGTCTACGGTGTGACCAACCACTTAAAGCAGTGGCTCTAGCCCAGAGTCGGGAGTGTCGCCGGCGGTGACACACCAGCACCAGCCTCAGCTCTGACGAGTGTCGTGATCACGCGAGGTGGCAGGGCACTCTGCACTCTTCAACTTCCCAATCTACTACTGAAGCTCTTTGGAGTAAAGCAGTTATACAACAAAACTAAAGGTGGTTTCTTACTATCAAGGACTCACAACCTCACCAGCCACTCGAAGCACCTCCGACCCAGGTGCGGCAGGTGTCACACCGAACAGTCAGTGGTCACACAGCATCGGTGACTGGATGGGAAATGCTACAGGCTGTTGGTCCCTGGCTGTCGCTATTGCTCTTCTTGTCATTACTCCTCTCCCTGGAGCCTCCCCGGGGATGGGCTGTGGTTACTGGCAGGACACAGGTGTGGCCTCACCTGCAAGCCCTCCAGGACCCCAGGGACCTCCTCGTCCAGGTCCAGGTCGATGGGGGGCAGGCCCAGGTCGTTACCGTAGATGAGGTACACTCGCCCCACGTGGATGCGGCCAGGGTGGCTATAGCCCGGGGCGCCCACCACCAGGTCACCATGCCCGTCCTGGTTGAGGTCGGCCGAGGTCATCACCCTGCAGGGACGGAGAGAGGACCCATCCCAGTGTCTGCTGAGACCCAGGGCCACTGGCACTTCCTCACTGGTTTCCACCCCGCCCGGTGTGGGGAGATTCGCATGGGGTTGGCTTGTGTGTGTGGTTCACTCCTGTGCTCCGGGGAAAACCACCAACCAAGCAAGCAGCCAACAAGAGCGCCAGGTGAGTCAAGGCCGCTGGCTGCCTGCCGGCGTCCGCCACGGTCCCGGGCTGCTCCCCCAGGGCTGCAACAGGCTGTCCCCTGGGGCTGGGCTCCTGCCGGTCTGTCCTGATGGGAGACACGCTGTGGGAGGTAGTCCTTGCCACCCACCCCGGCTGAGAACCTGCCCTGAGTTGGACGAAGGTCACCGTCCCACCTACGGACCGTTGTAAATAAGACTACGTGACCAGATGCGGGTGGAGAAGCTGAGTCAGGGTTCCGATGCCTCTGTGGGTCTACAAACACCAGGGGCCATTCATGGGACCCAGCTCTCCCTGGCCACATGGTGACGCTGCCGTCACCCACATTCCGAAGGCACGAGGCTGGCCAGCGAGGCCGGGAAGGACCTGCCCACCCGCAATGTGGCTGCCAGCCCAGCGGGGCCCCCTTTGGAACTTTCTGGAAGGCCGGAGTGCTGCTGCCACTCCGGGCCAAGCAGATGCAGCAGTGGTCCCAAGGGGAGATGTGATGTCACTTGGATGTAACAAGTGTTGTTCAAAGAAGACGTTTCGAAACTGTCTGGGCTCAGTGCTGGGTGTCCACCCTCAGACCAACCCTCACCCTCCGTGCGGCCCCTGCTGCCCGGGGATCCTCAGAGGGGCTACCCTGTTCCAAACACACCCACTGTCCTCTTCCCTCCTCCTGACGTCATCGCCCCCCAAACCTGCGGCAACATGTCCCCAAAGACCCTGACCCTTGACCAACACGCTCTGTGGCGTCATGCTCAGGGTTGGGGTTATTCCGTAAAGTAGTCACGTGCATTTTGACAGGTGTTAAGGAGATGGTTTTATCTTTGCGCTAACTTCACCAAGTGCATTTTTCTGTTGATGAGTTGGCTGGAAAATAGGTGCCACTCACTGGATCTGTCCAGTGACACAGTGACATTGACACCGGACTAGTACCTACCAGCCAAGCCTCGCGTAGGGACGTGACAAGAAGTAAGACGCCAGGGGCTGGGACACGTGTTTCAGGGGCCGCTGGGAGCTGCCGGTGAATATCATCCTCAGGTTCCTTTCCAAAGCCTGGTACATGAAGGCCAGGGAGTCCTGAAACACGGGCAGGAGGTGAGGGCACGCCTGCCCTGGGCCCTCGCAGCGCTGGACGGATGGCCATCGGGGACACGTTTCCGCAAGCATCAAGGATGACCACACTGGCACCTGGCACCAGGTGAGATCACCAGGCCAGGCAGCGAGGACTATAGTATCCCCAGCATGACATGCACTGAGTGTCATCGTTACAGCCCTTGTGTTGGGCCAGCAGGGGGTTAGCCAGGACTTCCCTCAGCCGCCCCATCAGGACAGTTTGCAGGAGGGAAGCTGACGCAAGACCAGGATGTTCCATCTAGGACTGTAATTATATTTGCTCGTACATATCCTTTTATGTGAGAGAATCTGGGGGACAAGGGCCCCAACTGGCGATGCTGAATTGCTCTTAACATGGTCACAGCAAAGACAAACGCAGACTTCAGTGGCCAAGTACTAGGTCCACCCAAGTTCAGGGGATGCAGTTCTACAGTCACCCAAGGGTGACCTGAGACCAGCACGAGCCCCGAGCAGCCCCAGAGCAGCTGGCTCAGAGCTGGGACGGTGCAGGTAGCAACCGCAGCTGCGTCTCCTCACCAACCTCCCCCTCCCCTCCGCGGGCGACCGCGCTGGGCGACGCAGTGGGCGACATAGTGGGCCCATCTTCAGCCTGCGCGCTCTGGCTCTGATTTCATCCAGGAAGCTTTACTGGCCTCCTACTGTGCGCCAGGCCCCAGACAGGGCCTGGGGAACGTCAAGGGCTTTGAACAAAAGGGCTTTCCTTTTGCAAAGGAGACAGGCCGAATAACTAACTGCAGGACAAATGACACACCCTTGGGTGGGGACTCCCAGGTCTAGGACCGGCTACTGACGTGTGGACACCCCGGTCAAGAATTTGAAGGCAGGGATGGCAGAGCATTAAACCAGCTTGTGAGTGACCACATGGGCTGCGCACCCACGGCCTGGCCCTGCCCGGGCCCCCGGCCAGCACCCAGACACCACTCAGCCTGCCTAAGGCACTTTCCGGACGTTAGACGCCACCCATGTCCAACACCGCCTTACCCTCCACCCCCACCCCGCCTCTGCTTGTGCTCCAGGCAGATGAGACCACTCAGACTTAGGAAACCCCAAAACCTTCCCAACGCGAGGCCAGAAATCCACCCACTGATGAACTACAACCTACCAGTCAAAACCTAATTCAAACGCCACCTCCTCCGCGGAGCCTTCTCTGATAGCAGGGGTACAATGGCCTTAGGGGCCACGTGTCTTCCCCCAGCCCCACCCATGTCTGGCTACTTCTGTATTTATTTATCAGCCCTGCTAGACTGAAGCTTTCGTAAAGGCCAGAGTCTGTTTCCCTTTCATTTCCTCCCCCGGCAAGTCTGTCACCTACAGATGACCCCGGGCACCACGTCACATAGGTACACCGTGCGTCCCCCAGCAAGGGGCTCAGCACAGGGAGCCCCAAAGCTGCATGAGGGAAAAACACAATGGGCCCGCGTCACCTGGGGCTCCACCAGACTTGCCTAAGGCCCTGGGCCCAGACTGGCATCTCAGGACGTCCCACAGACCAGATCTGGGGGACAGGGTCAGGCCTGGCACCCGCCTGGTGGCTGTCGGTGAGCGGCCACCGCCAGCAGTGCCCAGAGCCCTCCCCGCGAGCAGCCCAGTTCTTACTGAGGTCCAGGAGTCCACGCTGAAGACCACCCCGCGCCTCGTGTGCTGTATGTGTTTCCTGGTCTCTTTGGTCAGGAACACAGTCACGTTCCTATGAAAGTCGCCCTTCTGTCCTTGTGAGCTTCTGGAAAGAGAAAAACAACGGCTAAGCAGGCGAATTACTGAGGTGAAGGATACCGTCCATCGAGTTAGCGGCCCGTTAAAGGTCCATCACGTTTTCACTCCTGGAGGCTGAAGGAACTAAATGTGAGGCGATTCCACAAAACCTGTTCGTAAACACACCTCCAAGGCTTAAACGCCTGTCTATGAAAACTAGCTCTTGCAGCCTCCAGGTTCTGGAGCGCAGAGTTCTGGGTTCCTTCCGGTGGCTAAGAAGTCAGAGGGGCGTCCGGGTGTCCTGCCCCATCGGGGACTCAGCGCCAGCTGCTGGGCACAACGTGACCTGGGAACCGCGCAGTCACGCACGCGTTTTAACCAGCCCACGGATCAGGCCAGAAGAGTGCGACGCCCGGGGGCGACGCGGAGGCTCAGGATTCGCTGGCCCAGGTTCAAGTACATGAGACGGCAGCTCCGCAGGGCCTCCTGGGTGCAGGCGGCGCCCTGGGAGCTCCAGGCTCTTACTGGCACCTCACAAGGGCCTCCTGAGAGCGCGGGGAGCCCGTCCCCCTGCAGCATCTCCGGGGAAAGTCCGTTCAGGGAGCTGCCCCTGCCTGGGTGAGGACACCCCTGGCCCGTCCCAGAGCGGCCAGCACCGGCCCCCAGCCAGGCACCCCAGGAGGAGGGCTGCCCTCTTCACCGCAAGCACCGCAACCCCTGGGCGAACCCCTGGCCCCCTCGTGCGGTCGCCGGTGTGCTGGGCTCTGTTGGAGGGGCTGCAAGGCTGCAGTCGCCTCCATCTGCTTTTCTCCACCTGACGTCATCGCCCCCCAAGCCTGCGACATGTCCCCACGGACCCTGACGCCGATGGGACGTGGCAGGACACTGAGCCCAGGACGCGGGAGGCCCCGGCCGCCTCCTTGGATGCAGCGGCACTGGCGAGCGCTTTGCCACGCCTTTAAAGTCACCCCTGGAAAGGGCAGACCTGGCACTTCCACTGCGGTCTGTCCGTCCGTCTGTCTGCAGTCAGTCGCCTCCCCATGTCTGGTGGGTCCCCCGGGTGAGTGCCTGCTGTGGGCCCCTTCTGCAACCAACACTCACCCCTGGATGCTGGTCTGCCAGCCGCCGCAGGAGATGAACAGCGGGTTCTCGGGCAGGTGGCAGTCCCTGGGGACGCAGTGACATGCGTTAGGTATTTCTGCCTTCCCTCCAGGTGGGGTGGATGGGCTGAGGGGTGTTATGGTGACACAGGCAGCCCCGCCCATGGCCACCCAGCCTTGCAGCTGTGGCCATCCCCGCCCTGACATGGAGCTGCCTCACACTCGGTGCCCAGACAGGACCGGGGGAAGACGTGCACGGGTGCTGGGGGCGGGCAGGGCCAGGTGCTGGAAAAGGGACTTGGAGCACGAGGGCAGGAACCAAAGAGGAAGGGTCAATCCTCCTTGGGGCCAGTGGGAACTGAGGGCAGGTCTGTCCCAGCCACCCGGAGGCCGAGGCCCTCACAGCCCAGCAGGACAGTGACAAGAGCTGAAGCCACTTCTGCAGGGAAACGGACCTTTCAAGCAGCGTCCATTTGCTTGGGAAGGTGACCCGTCCTTCGTGCCTACCATAGGGAAAGGTGCACACATCCTTCTCCAAACTTCCCATAAACGCCCGTGAATTCTGCTGAATGTTTCTCTCTGTGCGTGTGCGTGTGTGTGTACGTGTGTATGCATGTGTGTGTACGTGTGTGTGTAAAATGCAAGCGATGTGTGAAATTTTCTCCCTTGATAAACCAGGACGAGGATCCAGAGACAAGAAACCCGTTTCTCTCAATCATTTTCTCCTCATTAAAGAGTGAAGTCCAGTCACGTGTCTCCTGAGCACTTGGACAAAGGAAACAACAGCAAATGCCAAACATGGTTTCCACCTGGGGATCATCGCACACGGGCTTTACAGGATGAGTACGCAGAGGGCCCTGCTGCCGTGGGGCCCTGTGCCCTGAACCCTCCGCTGTCGCCTTGCGGTGACGCCAGAGCTCACAAGCACGAGCTGCCTCTGTGCTGCCCACCTCGCTCCTCCGCGCGTCCGCATCCTGAGCAGGACTCAGCCGGGGCTCAGGTGCACAGACAGCCCGGCACAGCAGGTGGGGGGCTCTGTCACCGCCCAGAGCCACCCCCACCTCACCTGTGCAATGCACAACCTGGCCGAGATTTGCCTGAGGTTTATTTCACTATAAAAAGGCTGTTTTGTTCAGCTAAAGAAAACACCAGCAAAATTCAAAGGGAACCAACTGTATGGGAAAACATATTTGCCAATGATACCTCAGACAAGGGTCTGATCTCCAAAATATATAAAGAACTAATGCGACTCAACACCAGGGAGACAGACAGCCCAATTAAAAAATGGGCAAAGGACCTGAACAGACAACTCTACAAGGGAGACCTACAAAGGGCCCAGAGGCATATGAAAGAATGCTCAACATCACTAGCCATCAGAGAGATGCAAATTAAAACCACAATTAGATACCACCTTACACCTGTCAGAATGGCAATCATCAGCAACTCCACAAACAACAAGTGTTGGCGAGGATGCGGGGCAAAGGGAACCCTCATACACTGTTGGTGGGAATGCAGGCTGGTGCAGCCACTATGGAAAATAGTATGGGGTTTCCTTAAAAAACTGAAAATTGATTGATTTTGGGGGGAATGGGTGGGTGGGGAGGGGGACAGGGGGAGCAAAAAGGGGATGGATGTAATACAACAACAATAAAATTTATTTTAAAAAAAGGCTGCTAGCGGGTGTTTGTCCCTGCCAAGGGCACCTCGCTGAGGACGGGCCAGGCCTGCGCGGATTTGTCATCAAAGGGAACTTGGTTTCACGGCCACGCGGCACACCGTACAGTTTTCATTACCTGAGCTCTCTGTTTAAGGGCACAGGAGCACCTTAGGGCACACGTGCCACTGCGACTAGCGACCCCCAACCCTGTGAGCTCCTCCCAGGAACAGCCCAGTCTGAGGGCCCTGCTGCCCACCTGCCTCCACACCCCCTGCCCCCTGTCCAGACCCGCACGGCCACCTGCTCGGGCCAGCAGCGCAGAAGAGGCTGCAACTCCGCACCTCGCAGGAAACTGGCTCCCAGAGGCCCCTCAGCTCCCGGTGCCCGTGTAGGCTGGGAGCTCGAGTTCCGCAGCAGCAGGGTGTGGGGACCCCTGTCTCCCCGGCCCCAGCCCCCCGAGTCTCTGGTTCGCTCTTACCCGGGGCATGCTGGGAAGAGCAGGAACGGGGCTGGAGGGTGACAGCTGTCCCATCTGGGCTGCACACCGAGTTCTAGCCGAAGCCTGTGCTCTACCACGCGCTTGTTGGAGGGGGGTGGGGGGCATGACCTCTGACACCTCGGACCCTGAGGCCCGCAGAGAATGACCCCTGGCCCACGGCTCTCCCAGAGGAGTGGGGGGCTCAGCACGGTGGGCGTGAGCTACTTTTCAAGACCACAGGCTCTGCAACATCTACGTCTGAACCCCTAAAACGGGGGACGGGTCAGCAACCTGACCCGTGGGAGCCGGCCGAGCTCTGGCTCCCTCCTGGTGGGGACAGGACAGGCACCTCATGAGCCTCCTGCCCATCTGCTCGGTGGAAAGCCCGGCGCGCCCTGCCGGTCGGCACACGCAGCAGGGAAGGAAGGGGCCCCACTCACCCCGTCCCGTTCTCCAGCATGTAGCTGGTCAGATGGTAAATGCGGGTGGACCAAAACGCCATGTCGTCCAGCCCTCCAAAGAAATAGTCTTGGAATTGTTCCACCAAAAACGGGGACTTCCTGGAGTAGGTGGAGTACAGCTGCGGGGGGCGAAGAGGACCCGTGAGGGAAGGAACCAGGTGCTCCCGGCACCCTGACCGGCCCGAGCGCACTCGGGGGGGACCCTACCTTGGACACGGCCAGCGTCTCGCCGTACCTGCAACACAAGGGCAGCGTGGGCCGTGAGGCGTGGCTTGCACGCGGGGGAGCAAATGATGGAGAAAAAGCTCCACCAACCCGTGTCCACTCTCAGGTGGCCGCTGGAAGCGGCGGAATCCAAACGCCACCCCCCGGACCCCGAGCCTCCGGGACACACGCTCGGGAGTGGGGTCCCCGGCGCGGGCTTCCACCTGCACTCACAGCCCCAGGAACTGCAGGTAGGAGCAGTCCACGATGGCGCTCCTGGTGACGGTCTCTTGGCCGAAGAGCTTCCTATAAATGCCCAGCAGGTCCTCCACCGGCACGTACCTGTGGGACAGCGAGCGCGGTCGTGGGTGACAACAGTCACAGCGGTGGTGGCAAGTCACCCCTCACTGCCGGCACCCAGGGCCTCCCCCGGGGTCTGCGTGGAACCCTCCCCGCCCGGGGCCCCCAGGAGCTGGTGGGCCGCGCGACCGCTCGCGTGTGAAGGCACGAAGCGGGACACTGTCGGGGGTGACAGGGGCGTGCAGCCCTGGGAATGCAGAGCCCTGCCGGCGACAGGCAGCCCTTCATTCCTTCCAATTGAACTGGTCTCGAGAATCACTACTGTAAAAGCACCAGCCACGGCTTCTTGCGCCGACCTCCCCCTGCGCAGCCCACGGCGAGTCGCGCCAACAAGAACCCGCGTCCGGCCGGGGCGCAGAGGTGAGCCGTCCAGTCGGACGCAGAGCAGCGTCCGTCCCACGGGACCGTCCACCTCTTTCCAAGGCCTCAGGACCCAGCACCCGCAGCACACCCGTGACACCTGATCCCAGTGAAGAACCTACGGGTGGCCCGTTTTTCTTTCCACAGCAGCGTGGGGGTGATCTCTCTGGTAAAAATAGTCTAAAAGGCCAGTCAAAATAACAAACATGTCCTTACATGAATCATCAAGCTAGCAAGAAAGTGAAAATTTCCAAAGGTCCAAAACAAAATGAACCTGGAAACCCCGAGAGGGCGGTGAGAGGGAGTGAGCTCCAGCCCCCAGGCTCGGCCAGACTTGGAGGTCGGTGCGGGGGGGCCGGTGGTGCTGCGGGTGTGCAGGGGACAGGAGGATGGAAGCCCCCCACGCGGGCCGTCCATAAGGCAACCACCTCGAAGTCTGCACCTCGCAGGACAGCTGGCCAGAAAGAAACCCCACACACCAGCGAGGACAGCAGAGATGCCCCCTGTGTTCAGCTGGGCAGTGGAGATGGGACCCTACCCTTGCACAGGGACCCCTGCCCTGTGCTCTGTCCGGGCCACCTGTGGGTTCAGAGAAGCTTCAAGGCTCAAATGTAACGTCATGGGGTCCCAGGCCGGGGGGCAGGGTGGGGGCAAGACAGGCCTCTCTGCAGAAATTCTCGCCAACTCCAGCCTCCAGGGGCCAGAAGAGGGCCAGGCCCGATGGCGTGCCATTGGCAATGGCTGGCTGATCCTGTGCAGACAGCCCTTGTGTGGAGTCAGCGGGACCCCCCACCTCTCTGTCACCACGCCTTCCTGGGCCCCCAAGGCCCCTGGCCTCAGGTGGCTCGCGAGTGACTTTTGGTCCTGGGTCTCCCTTGTCCTGAGGCAGCTGGGCCAGCGACAGGTGTGGGCACCTGCCTCACCCTGAGCCCCGGCCCCGGGGTCTGGAAGTGTGGCTCCCACCCAGGCCTCCACGCCCTGATGGGGCCGGGAGACAGGCCACCTCTGACACCTCTGCCTGCTGAGGAAACATTCAAAGAAAACAAACAAGGACCCAACGACCAGGGCCACCCCGGAGGAGCCACCGTCACCTGACATGGCAGACGTGACGGCACCCGGCGTCACTAGAGAGAAAGTCACTATGTCAAGAGAAAGGGTTCAGTGTGCCAGGAAGACACAAGATTTTGAAACGTGAATGCGCCTGACAACGTACTTTCCAGCTCACGCCTAGCAAGACGGCAGAGTGACAATGAGGAAGTGAGGACACCCACACCCCGGAGAGGTCCCTAAGCTTCTCTCAGCAACTGTTCCCAGGCCTGGCTAAGCCGTGAGACGTCACCTCCGCAGCTGTGACAACACGGGCCGTGGGCCGCAGAACCGCGTGGGCGCTCCTGGGGACGCACCACCTGGTCCTTTTTTGTCCACAAATACCCCTTCTTTTCGGCTTGCTCTCATTCCCAACATTTTGAAGAATTTGCCTACAGCTATGTTAACTTGCAGTTTCACTTGTCGAGAGGTTCAAAGCAGAAGACCCAGGACACCCTAATTCCATCTTCGAGGGGGGAAAGGGTGGGGCCGCCCCGGGGCCGCGGGGGCGCCAGGCCTGGTGCCCCGTCCTTACCAGCGCCTCTCGAGGTAACCGAAGTTAAACTCGAACTGGCTCAGCACGTCGCCGCCTGCGGTGACAAACATGTTGACACGGGGGGATTAGTGACCTCACGGAGCGGGCCCTTCAACGCATGTCTGTGCGATCTAAGCTATGAGTTCTTAGCACATTGTCACCGGTTCCTGTTCCCTGTTTTAGGGACACGCGTGTCTCTGAGAAAACTGGTCTGTTGAAATCTTCACGGATGAAACATGAACGAAGGGAAAAATCACCCAGTGAGCTAGGCTTTCACTCTAAGGGAAGAGGGACCGCAGCCTTCTTCTAGACTCACCACCGGGTTTGCGTGTTTCAAGGTACCTTATGACGGGGAGGGATGGCATTTACAACTCGCAGCTAATGTATTAGTAGACACTGGTCACGAATTTATCTCTGTTAAACGCCTGCTCGCCAGGCGACCCGCCGCACTGAAGTGGCGGTTAGCATCGGCCACGGGCAAGATGTGGCCAGAAACACAGTTAAGGGGCTCAGTCGCCACTTCCTGACACGCCAACCACACATCCCAGCGAGGGCAGTCTGGCGACCGGAAGCCAACGGTACCGAAGTCTCCGGCCGAGTGCGCGTCCCCGTAGGAGCCGTGGAAGTCAATCTGAGGAGGGAAGAGGCTGCGTGTCACCAAGTGCGCCCCAGAGGATGCGCGGAGCACGGGCTGCACATGCCAGGGCATCTGACTTTATTATTCTATCTGTTAGGAGCAACCATGCCCAGCTGTGCCTCCCGCAGAATCTCCGTAACATCGACGAGTGACCGCGGGACTCCCAGAGCCAAGTCACCAGGTAGGAGCACTATGTCACCTTGGGGACATGACATCCCATACTGAAACTTTTAAAAACAAAACAAAAGCAAAACCCCACGATTCCTGGCCAGGGCACATCACCAGGTTGCAGGCCAGGTCTCCAGCCAGGTCCCTGGCTGGAGGCAGGTGAAACAACCACACATGGATGTCTCCCTCCCTCTCTGCCGCTCTCCCTTCCCCTCTCTCTGAAAATAATACATAAAAACCTTAAAAAAACAGAAACAAAACCCAAAGCATGTAGAACTATGGCTTTTAAACAGAGCCAAGAGCCGGCACGTAGATCCTTATTGAGACGCGCAGCCTGGATAAATCACAAAACTTCTCAGACGTTGTTTGTGACTAAGGTGACGCACACCTGGAGCAGCTTCCGCCGCACGTCCGTGGCTGTGCCTGCGTGGACCAACGTGCCCAAGTGGCAAGGGCGGGACGTTGGGAACCCAGCTGACGTGCTGCGGGCCAGGAGCCTTACTGCCGTGTGGTGCGGAACGACCACTGGCAGGGCCCCTCTGTGTCTCGGGTTTGGGGGTGGCTCCTGGAGTCATTAACCTGGGGGGCAGGTACTCACGGCGGCCATGGTCCTCAGGAACCCCTGCTCGACGCCCAGGCTGTGCCAGCTGATGTCGGCCACCATGTGAGACGTGACCCCGAACAGGAAGGCGACCAGCTTCTCTGTGTCCTGCGCAGGAGCAAACCCCAGCCTGAGTTTGGGTCCCTCCACCACGATCCCGTGAGACGCTTCCGTAACTAGGGATTCATCCCCTGAACAAAGGTCCCTGCCTGGCAACAAAGACCACGGGACTTGGTGACACGGTTTGGAAGTGCTTTCATATGAGTTGGTGTTGGAGCAAAACCACCAAGGGACGTGCCACAAACTTCTAAAGTCATTGCCGCACGTGCATTGGGCCGTCTCCTGGCCCCCGGCCACGTGCGGCCTGAGGGCACCGCAGGGAGCGGCCCTCCCGGTGGGGTGGGGGTCACCAGTGAGGTTGGGGCCGGCGCAGCCGCAGGCACAGATGCGCAGAAACAGGACTGGGGTTTTCGGGACGGGGGGCCGGCCTACCTTCCCCCAGGGCCGGGGGTAGTGCTCGCGGATGTAGTGGACGCTCGCGTTGAGAAAGGGGGTCCAGTGGGTGCTCTCAGACACCTCGTGGAACCGGCCTGGGGGGACAAACGGCACCCATGGGTCTGTAAGAGGCAGATCCCTAATCCGACCCCCCCCAGCCCCTGTGGTCACCCCCTCAAGCCTCGTCGTTTCTTCTGGGCAAAGGAAGTCTCCGGAGGGAAGAGGGGGACACGGAGGGCACCTGAGCAGGCGCCCGGCACTGCTCCCTGACCCGGGCTGCCTGAGCCGGGAGTGGCCCCCCGTCCGGGCCTGGAGCTACACGGTGAACGGTGTTGGGTGTTGTAGTTTCGTGTCCATCTCAGCCGCCCCCCGCCCCCCAGCAGCAAGACAGACAGAGAAGAGGCTCCGACTTTCAAGCCCTTGAATTTATTCTAATTGTTTTATTTTAATTTTTCTTTAGGGATTGTATTTATTATTTTCAGAGAGAGGGGAAGGGAGAGGCTGAGAGGGAGAGAGACATCAAGGTATGGTTGCCTTTCACCTGCCTCCAGCTACGGACCTGGCTGGAGACCTGGCTTGCAGCCTGGTGATGTGCCCTGGCTGGGAATCGAACCAGCGACCTTTGGGTTCACAGGCCGGCGCCTCATCCACTGAGCCACCAGCCAGGGCTTATCCTGATTGTTTTAAAACAGCCCTGGCTCCAAGCACATCTGAGTGGCAGTGGGGCCCATGCTCCTCCACGTCCACAGCTGGAGGGTGGACAAGACGACCGGCACCTGCTGTCCCCTCCAAACGCCACCCACACGCTTCACCAGCCACCTGGGGGCAACCAGGGCAGGGTTCAGCACCTAGGTCCCTGGGCTCTGCTTTTTCTGTCTGTCGCTGAGGTAGAAATAGCCTAACCCATCTCCAATCACCAGTGTCTGTGAAGAGTTCCAGATAAGTTGTAACTGAGAGCTGTGGGTTGCTCCGACGGCTCTCCTCGAGGGGACACTCCCAGCCAGCCCGTCTGCAGGGCCGAGCCTCCCCCAGGCCTCCCAACGGACCTTCGCTGGCCAGACAGCAGACTTGTCCAAGCACTTGGCCAGGCGGCCGGCGGGCCAGGCCGTGCCTCCCACCCACCCAGGGCCACTGGGCTGCTGCTTTCCCATCGAAGCCTAACGCCTGGTCGTTGTAACTAGAGGATTGTATTCCGTAGCAGGTGAAGGATGAAATGCGGGCCCAGGAACAAGGTTGGCTGTCTGGCAACTGAGAAAGAAGTGCTTTGGAAGATGCAGGCGGAGTGGCTCGCCAGAGAAAAGAAACTGCTGTTGAAGCAGAGGGGGCAAAGGTAAGGTCCGGAAAAACCCACACAGTCTAAGAACGCTGCATTCCAATTGTTTTGTAATCATTGCACATTTCTTTCTTGTGTGTCTGCATGTGTGTACTTTTATAGAGAGGGGAGGGAGGAAGGAAGAGAGGGAGAGAAACATCCTTGCGGTTGCCTCCCCCGTGTCCCCAGCTGGGGACCCTGCCTGCAACCCCGACAGGTGCCCCGACTGGGAATCGAACCAGTGAGCGACCTTTCGGTCCCCACGCCTGTGCTCAGTCCACTGAGCCACGGGTCCAGGGCTTGCCCTTCTTCCTGACTCAGTCTGTCCTCTGCGAGCGGGCCCCATCTTTGCAGCCCGCTGGAGGGTGTCTGTTCACCTAAGAACGGAGGGTGCTAGTCGGCCTGCCTCTCCCACCTCTTCTCAGTGCCTTTACCATCTGCACCTAAAACTGGCATCGTGTTAAGTAGTTGAATTGATCGAAAATCCTTTTACGTTTCTTGGGGCACCGTGTGAAGGAACAGTGAACGCATCAGGGGTGGCAGAGCCCTGCCACAGGTGGGAAAGGTGGGATCAGAAATGGTCTCGGGAGGAACGGGGGACAGCCGCGCGCAGGCTGGACCACAGGCCTGTGAGGGAAACGGAAACCCCGCCCACAAGCAGGAGAGCCAGCGAGGCGCAGCTGCGGGGCTCCCAGCTGCGGGGCTCCCAGCTGCGGAGCTGCCAGCTGCGGGGCTGCCGGGAGGCCTGACACACCCCGCGCCTGCGAATCCGGAGAGGTGAAGACCCCACGGCGCCCCGCTGGGCGGGGTGTCTCGTTCCTCCTCCCAGACCTGTGCCCACCCTTGCCCACCTGCACGGGGCCCCAAGCCGGCCTGACCGAGGGGCTTCCTTGAGCTCCGACCAGGGCTGGGGCAGATGGTGGGGGAAAGCACAGGAAGGAGGGAAAAGGAGGGGAGAGGCTGGGAACGGACTCTCCCAGCTCCCTGTCCCTGGGGTTGCAGGGCCTGCTGTGACCTTGATCGAAGGCCCCACCTTCTCAAGGGCCCTCTCCCCACAGCCTGCTCCCCACCCTGCTGCTCCTGATGGCTGCCTCCCCCACGTCCCCCCATCCTGTTCACCCCTTTCTCCTCCGCCTGCCCTGAAATGACAGTTTCGTAGTCTCCTATGTCCCACGGCTGTGTTGCAGGCGTGGACACTGGCAGTGGAAGTGACCTCGTCAAGGTCACCGGCTGACAGCCATTTTCAAGGTCAGAGGCTTACAGACAACACAGAAGGAACACTCGGGCCTCTGACCTCTTCCCAGAGGGCCCTCATCGGCCTCCAAGCAGAACGCAGATGTGTGGCGGCTTGCGCGGGACTCTGTGCTTGCACGGGTCACAGGGACCCGGGTCACAGCAAGTCCTTCAGCGCTTCCGGCCTGCACGTCCCGGCTCACCTCGCTCGCAGACGCCGGGGTAGAAGGCATCAGGGAACACGGCTCCGGCCTGGTACGCGTCCCGGTGCTCCAGCAGCAGCTGGGGCAGGAAGCACAGAGGTCAGAGGATGCAGAACACGGGAGGCGATGCACGAGGAAGTAAAATCATGTGCAGAACGCCTACAGCACGCACCTTCAGTTGCTGTCCTACTGAGCGCGCAGGCCCCGCTCGCAGAGGTGACGCGGGAGGGTGGCCTGGACATTCTCCTCCCCGGGCCCCAGGGAGGTGCCAGCGCCCTGCTGGGCTGAGATTGATATCGGCTACTGGGATCCAGACCGTCATCCCTGCGTCCTGCCCCGCAGGGGCCCTTGGTTGTCCTGGAGACCAGGAAGGTGGCTTCCCCAGGGCACAGGTGCTGCTGCTGTCCCCACTGGGTGGCCTCGGGGGGTACCGCCCACCCTCTGACCTCAGCAGAGGCTGAGCCTCACCCCTCCCAGCCAGGGGCCTGTGCAGGCCGGGGGGACCCTGACTTCTACCCCTGGGCAGTCAGTGGGCGTGTCCCCACCCCTCCCCTGGCTGAGCTCGTGTCAGAAGCAGCCAACTGAACCAGGAGATTTAAGCCAGAACCACAGTCCCATCCCAATGGCCGGGGTCTGGTGACACCAGGAGCCAGAGGGCCTCCAAAGGAGTGACAGCCAGTGGACTGAGGCCTTCAGGTCCCCTGACAGCATGCGAGGGTCCCAACCAGCCTTCACGACCACGTTCCAAACAAACCAGAGCCCCAGCACGACACGCAAGCACCACAGAGGGCTGAACAGAAGTTTTAGAAAAGGTGCAGTGGCTGGAGTCAAAATTATCACCAGGAATGGTTACAGGTTGACCCTGGGGGCCTCCTGATGTAACATCACGCCGTGTTTCACCTCATTTCTACCAAAAACGCCTGCCGCAGAATCTAATCCCAAGGAACCACCAGACAAAACCAAAGCTTAGTTTTATCGAGTTACTGGACTGCACTTCTCCACAGTGTTAAGGTCACGAACGACAGGCAGGCCCAAGGGACGGTTCCAGGTGGGAGGAGGGCAGAGGGCACTACCGAGGGGCCACGTCACGCGACCCTCGCCCGGGAGCTCCCGAGACCACCGCGACGCCGGCGTGAGGCCCGGCTGGGTACGTGCTATTTCTGCACCGACTCCCCGAGAGAGGTGGTCACAGCGCAATGTCCTTGTTTTCGGGAATTGCACAAGGACAGGTTAAAGGGTAATCAGGACGGCGTGACTGGTCAGTGCTCGGGGAAGATCAATACGTAGAGAAAATGACGAGGCAGCTGTGATGAGCTGTCAGCTACGGGGAGACCCGATAAAGGGCTTATGAGAATTATTTATCTATTTCGATGATCGGTTTTAAGTTATTTTAAAAAATAGGGAATTGGCTGAATAAATGATCATGCATATTGGGTAACAGGAATGGTGGGTGGTTGCTTAAAAATGGTTTGGAAGGTCTCTTTTGACTCGGGAAGAAAGCCCTTACATAGTCAATGAAAAAAACAACGCGTTACGAAATAGTGTGCAGAGCGTAACCTTTTGTTTGAAAAACAAAAGTGCGAATAAAAAAATGCAGAAATGTGCCTGGCAATACATAAAGCAAAATGTTAACACCGGTTGGTTACCTGAGGATTTTTCCTCACAAGGAGTTATCAGTTTCCTAATCAGGAGCCTGGACGCCTCCTGCCTGGGGGGGGAGGGGGCAGCAGGTGGGAGCCGGCCAGGTGGCCGCAGCTCGGGCTTCCTGGCTCACACGCCCCGCATCACCCTGGTTCTTCACAGAGTGAGCCCCTCAGGGGCCAGGCGGCCACAAACGGGAGGTGTAATTGGTTTTTCCAGTTCATGTAGATCGATAAACTGGTTTCTCAGCTTTATGCCTGGTTCCTTATTATTTGGTTAGTTGAAGTGTTTAAAGAGCAAGCACCTCTGGGTGTTCTAACAGAAGAAAACCCCAAACCGACCAAACGGAGACCTGGAACGAGCAGAGCTGGTTGAGATGCCATCTGTGCAGCTGTGCAGCTGGCCGGGCCGCTCCGGGCCACTGTCCCTGAAGCAGCTCACCAAACTGTCCCCATTAGCCAGGTTTCACCAAAGAGCAGAATTCGGAGGGAGGAAGAATTTGCAAGGGCTCCCACGTATGGAAATGAAAAAACAAGAAATGACGCGTCTTTGAAAAGGGATGGGGAGACATTATGAAGGGCCGAGTCAGAGCTGTCTCTGTAGGCCGGGCAGGGACGTGAAGCTCAGGGTGCGGGTGCTGCCCAGGGCGCCCTGGCGAAAGGGTCGGGACCGCGTGGAGGGAGGGGAAGGACCGGCCATCGCACACCTAATGCTAGCGAGACAAGCTGGAACCGTCCACCAGAAAATCGCTCCGCACAGTCAGGACGGAATCTGGTGGCTTCTCCCCTCTCCTGCTTTCTCTCTCTCATCATCAGTGACAACGACAATCAGAAATAAACACTGGCTTTTTCCCAGGAGCCCTTGACTGCTGAGTGAGGCCCGTGAAACCAACTCCGGAAAGGGTTCGGGTCAGGGCGCCACCCTGCCCTCCACCCTGGATCAGCAGGACCAGCTGGTGAGCGCGTGACCCAGTTCCGCTGGCAGAGGGGATGCACGTTAAGGATTTGCGAATTGTCCCTGTCGCAAAGGGCCGTTTGGCCACGGAACCGGAACTGTGGGCGCGGCTGGGTGGTTCAGCTGATCTGAGGGGGAGAGGTGAGCCCAGGTAACCGGCCCAGGCGGACGGGCCCACCCACGGGGCACCTCGGGGACACATCCCTCACTGCGGTGATGCAATGAGCAGGCCACACAGGAGAGACGTGGGAAATGCAGGACGGCGCTTGGGTGTGACCTCCCTTCACGGGAGGGGAAAGATGTGCCATTCTTGACAATCCTCTCCAAAGACAGCTTCCCAAACAGTGATACACATCCTTAAAATACTTCAACGATGTTACTTAAATTATCTACATGAAAAGTTGAAGGAGCTCTGCAGCGGACATGTACGGACATTTTAGTCCGAAGTCTTAATGGTTTATAAAGAGATAAATAAGGCTCTGAAAATTACTTAAACTACCTCGAGGGACCCTCGAGTGACAAAGTCAACACTGGAGGAGAAAGAAAGCCACGCTACCTCTCTGTAGTTGATGCTGCTGTCCTGAAGGTGGAGGAACTCCAGTGCTCTGTGTCCTGGGAACCAAACACACCCATCAGCTCCGCTCCGAGTCGAAAACAACCTCCCAGCCAGCATGTTAAACGAAAATATATAATTTTATGGTTGCAGGTGTCCAGGAAGTGGGAAATGTAAATTAAGTTTGTACTCACCTATCATTTTCGCCAGCCATAATTATAATAGATTCATACGACAGGTACACAATATAAATATAGTGATATAAACTTTATCGCAGTACCGCACATCAAGTTTGCATGATGATTTAAAGTTCCTGCTCACCTAGGTGTTTGCAGCCGGTAAGTTAGCCGCCTCAGGCCTCAGTCCCCTCCTCTGTGAAATTAACACCCCCCACTCGCTGGGAGGCGCAGGGCAAGGCTGTGGCTTCCCCACGGCTGCCATGCGGAGCTTCGTGAGCACAGGTCTCCACAGTCAGTGGCCGCGGGTGGAAGCCACCCCCGCAGCCTGAGTGGGGACGCACTGCTGCACGTGAACCAGGGCTGAGCCCGTGGTCCTCGAGGGTCTCACCGCAGGTGGCTGCTTTAGGACAACAGAGGTGGGAGGGCCACCTGCTCCACCCCCACCCCCGCCCCACCCTGTCTACTCAGCGCCAACAGGAAAAGGGACATTCCTTATAGAGGGAAGTTCCAAGGTGATACCTATGTCTACTGTGAATCACACCCAACTTTTAAAAAAGATTTATTTATTATTTCCAGAGAGAGAGGAAAGGAGAAAGGGAGAGAGACATCCATGTATGGTTGCCTTTCACCTGCTTCCAGCTACGGACCTGGCTGGAAACCTGGCTGGAAACCTGCTTATGTGCCCTGACTGGGAATCGAACCAGCAACCTTTGGGTTCGCAGGCCAGTGCCGTATCCACGGTGCTACCAGCCAGGGCCGCACCCAACTTTTAATCCGTACAACGGACAGCCACCGCGCTGATGCCTGAAAAGGCGTGATCACAGCCCGTGTACAGGCAGCCGGCCCATGGATTTACCTGATGAAGGCAATTCTGTTAACGGACGCCTTTCCCACGGGCCTTGCGTGAACGAAGCTCCTTATACAATCAGCTCACTTAGTAAGTGCAGTTTTACTTTCCTTTTGTGCGAAAATCTTCACAATTGCACACTACAAATCACCTTTAATTACGTCCACAAACCTTTATATATTGAATCGATTAATCCATTTTATGTTTTGAGTAGACATTAAACTGTTAGGACCTTTGGCACCGACTGAAGAAAGGCAAGCAATAGTCTCATTTCGTTACAATGTAAGACGTCATCTGTTTTAACTTTTAAACTCGGGGGATTAAAAACGTGAAAACTCCCAATTATATCGGTTCCTCTGTGGCGCACTTCTGTGGTTTTAGCAATTTCAACCCCTCTCGTTTTACAGAGGGTTGAGAAACCGTGGCACTGGGCAGGGTGGGGTTGGAGCGCCGGTGCCCCTCCCCCCACCCCTCCTCCTGGCTCCCGGCAGCCATGAATGCTGAACGAAAGACAACAGGGCCAGCTGTGAGCGCCCGCAGCGCTAGGATCAGCTTCCTCGCCCGTGAATGAAGGGCTGGATGCCGTGCCCAGCCGGCTCTCGCCAGCCCAGGCTCAGCACCAGGCCGACGCTGCACCGATAAACCCTACTTGTGTCCTGGCTCTGATCTGTGCCCTCTGGAGGTGGCATAGCTACAGTGTTCTTGTTTTTACCTAGAAGACGCAGGTCTGTCTGGAATGAGCGTGAAAACTGCGGTGGACGTACCCACATCTAATTACGTTACAGGCGACGGTGACTCATGTTTCTCCTGAGTGACAATGCATCACGGATCCATGCCACACCGGAGCCACGTCCAGGTGCTCGGGTTTCCCGCATCCAGGCAGCTCTGGGCCAGGTGCCCGGTCCTCCTCCCCGGCACCTCGATGCCAGGCGCCGTGAGAACGTCCTGGTTTCCCGGCCCTCCCTGAAGCCGGACACCTTGAAAGCTGTTGGGGCAGGGGCCCCCTCCCTGACCACACGGGCCCTTCCCACGTCCTCGGGAAACATGCACTTCCTCACCCCTCTCTCCCGCCCCATTGTTCTGCCTCCTGGGCTTCGGGTGTCCCTGATGGTCCCTCTTCCCCACCTGCCGAAGCCCCAGGAGCCTCTAGCTCCCTGCCCCTCTGACGAGCCCACGCCGCCTGTCCCCAGCCCTGGCCACCTCCTCTCTGCCCCAGGGACCAGCACAGCACACAGGCTGGACTTTGAGCCTCTCAGCCTTTCTGATGGATCTGGCACCCTGAACACAGTGACCGGCCGCCGGCACTTACCGATTTCCATGTGTGTTGAAATGCCACACGGCGCGCTGCTGGGGCAGAGAGCGCCCAGCGTGACAAGCAGGCCAGGCCAGAACCTGCAAGCAGACAAGACGTCCTGATACACTGCTTCCTGCGGTGGGGACAGACCCGCTGGACGCCGCATGGGGCACGAGCTCCGGGCCCGGAACCGCTGCTCTCCCCGTGGGCGCATCACCGACACGGGTGCCCAGCCTCACTTTTAATAACATCGCCTGCCGGCAACTGTTCACTGTTCCCTCCTCAGAACAGCAAACACAGGGCACCTGCTGCAGAAAAGGGGTGATCCCGAAATCTCAGTGATCCAGGTGGGAGCACAGCCGTCTCCGGACCAGGGCGCCCTGATTTCTAACCTGAGCTCTGTGCAGACACACGCTGCCTGCACACAGCCTTGGCCTTCTCAAAAGCCAGCGCCGCCCGCCTGCATCGCGAGTCATGAGACTGGCTGCCTCACCTCACAAGGGCTGCGGGCCCGAGCATCGTTCTCCGCGCCGATGGCCGCCCGCTCCCGGGCTCTGTGCTTCCTGTGCGGCGATCCCCTGGAACCAGCTGCGCCTTCGTGTTTGGCAACAGATACTGACACTTGGTTGCTTGCGCAAGGGCAGCCACTCCTGCTCTGGACCCGGCCTGTTCCCACAGCGCCTGGGAGCCTGCGCACGGCCAGATTCCTGGGCTGGAAGCCAAGATGCCCATCCCACTGGGGCGGGGGCGGGGGCGCAGGACAAGACACAGGGCTCAGAGCATCTTGGCTCAGAACGTGCCCGCCGTGACCTGTGCAACCTGCAGGACCTGGTCTGTGGGGAAAGCGGGGGTCATTCTTCATGGGACTGATGATGGTGGGCTTAACGCTCAAGCATGTGACACATTCTAAGGTCCAAGCACGGAGACCTTAAGAGGGGAAGGAAAGATCACCGGCCTCAGGTTAGCCGGACAGGGCGGAAGACTAGGGGGTGAGGTGATCTGAGCCTCTCCGGTGTTTGCCAGGCTTCCTGTGTACCAGGCAGGGCCCAGGACTGAGCTGCAGCCCTGCCTGACCCTGGGGCGTCAGGCCAGACTCCGACTGTTTTGCTGGGCTAACAGCGTGTTTTAGGAACTTAGGCCAACTTTCTTTGAATGGAAAAATGAACGTGGAAGTGTAGAGTTCTAGCTCCTTAAAAAAAGGAGAAAAACAAAACAAAACAAGAACTGACTTCATGAACTGACGTCGCATGTGAAATGACCATCGCATGTGAAATGACCATCGCTGGAGCAACCCCATCAGTGCAGTGATGGGGCTCCAGGTGAACCCCAAGTTCCAGGACAGGCCTACCCTTCACAGTCATGCTCACTGACACTGCAGCTCCCCATGGCTCCCAGGGTGGGGGACAGGGCCGGCGGGCTGTGCCCCCTCTCCTGCCCTGTAAGTTGGACTGGACTCTGACAAACCACCAGCTGGGGCCTCCCTTCAGCCTGGCTGGCGGCTTGGGCTGCGGCCTTGGGTACAACCTTAGACAGTGCCCTGAATTTCACTGGCAACTGCACTGCGTGGGTCCTCCCACAACCAGCTTCTGGCTCCATTTCACAGGCAGGAAGCCTGAGGTTGAAAACCTGCCCAAACGCACCCAGCTTGCTGACCATTTTCAGAATGTGGACCGGGTCGCTCTGTTGCCAAAGGCTGTCCCCATAACAAGGGCGCCAAGCTCCCACCCACGGGGTACCCAGCCACACCCACACGCCCACCCAGGCCCCCGCCACAGCTCTGATCGCGCGCCCACACCCTGCGCAGGCAGAGCCCTTGCAGCTGGGCCCGCACTTGCGACCAGGGGCACCTCGGGGACGCGGGGAGGCAGGTGGGGGAGACGGTGGGAGATGCGAGGGGCAACAGCTCTCTTTCAGCGGCCGGGGGCGGGGGTGCTCGGACGCCGATGCAGACACGGGGGCACCGCGACGTGGGCCCCAAGCACGCCCGCCCCGCGCTAAGCCCTGCCCGGCTCGGCGCGCGCGCCCGCGACCTTCGCTCCTCCCGGCGCGCTCCCGCTTGCCTGCTTCCTGCCGCCGCCGCCGGGGCCATGGCGACCTGCTGGCGGCTGCAGAGCTGCAGGGCCCCGCGCCTCCGCCCCCGCGCCGGCTGCGGGGCGCCCCGGCCCGCCGCGCTCCGCGCCTACACCCCGGGCCCGGGCGGCTTCCCCGCGGCGCTGCTGCGCACGGACAGCTTCGTGGGCGGCCGCTGGCTCCCGGCCGCCGCCGCCTTCCCGGTGCTCGACCCGGCCAGCGGCGCCGAGCTGGGCTGGGTGGCCGACTGCGGGGCACCCGAGGCCCGCGCCGCCGTGCGCGCCGCCTACGATGCTTTCTGCAGCTGGAGGGGCGTCTCGGCCAAGGTGAGTGCGCCCCACGGGCTCGGCCACCGTGAAACCGCCCGTCTGGCGTCAACAAGAAAAGAGACGCTGGACGAATACGTTCGGGCCTGGGCTTCGCCCCAAACCCTGTGCCGGCGCTGGGGGCAGTGCCCAGAAGGGTGGCCGAACAGTCCGCGCGCAGAGCGGGCAGCTGCGGGGCCCTTCGGTGCCCGCCCGCGGTGGCCCGGGGCGGCGGGGAGACCTCACAGGGCGCTGCAGCCTGGGCTCTGAGAAGGCGGGATGAGCAGCCCTGGGGCTGCAGAAAGCTTTTTGGGGGGCGAGGGGACGTCCAGGACCACCCGGTTGGTTTTCAGCCCCAACAGGGAACTACTGGGGAGGACTGACCTAGAGACCCTGGAGAATTGAGGGTGGGGTGGGCAACGTGGAGCCCAGAGTAAGAAGAAAGCTAAGGTTTCCTCCCTCCTCTCTACCACGGGGCACCTGCAGCCAGCGGGTGAGACCACCTCTCCTGCCTGCCCTCCAGCACCGGAAAGGAGGCCAAGGCCCGGAGCCCTGGGTGGCTCACCCACGTCCTTACGAGTGCCCACCCGGTGGCCTCACACGAGTGGTTCTCTTTACAGCCCTGGGGGCACGTGTCTTGCCCTTGCTGGTGTCTGGAGGACGTGCACAGTCCCAGGTCAGGAGTCCCACGTGGCTCGGGCCACTCGGGCACCACCTCTGACCCCACCTCTGACCCTTTGCACCTGTGTTACAGCGAGTCCTGCCCGGGCCCTGGGCCTCCTCCGCTCAGGATCCTTCACTTGATCCCGCTGCCAAGTCTCTTTGGCCTGTGAAGTAACCCAGGCCAGGTTCGGGGGCCGACCTCCATAAAGACCCTGTCTCTGTCAGGACCCCACGCCTCCTCCAGGGGACACAGCTGCCCCATCCGGCAGGTGCTGGGCCGTGAGGGGCCTCTTGGCCTCTGCTGTCTGGGTTCAGCCCGGACAGGGTCAGAGCTCTCACCTTCCCAGGACCCTGTGGGGCTCCATCCTGGCAGCCAGGCTGGCTCCTTGCCGTTTAATTTCCTCTCTGAGTGAGGCCTGAGCCTGGGGTGTCCGCTGTGAGCCCCGGCCTGCGGCCTCCGCTTGCCGCTGGGGCCCGGCAGCTGCCGCAGCAGCGCTGTTTGAAGAGAACTTGATGCCTCTTCTCCAGGGCAGACGCCTAGCTTCGTCACACAGCCGTCCAGACGAGGACAGCTCTGCGTCAGTGAGGGGAGGGCACCGCGCACCAGCCCGGGTGTCGGCCGCTGGAGCTCCGGGGCTCTTCCTTCTTCAGGGGATTTACTGGGCCTGCCTTTTTCTTTATTAATGGCTTTGTAGAAACTAACTCCTTTTTAAAAATTTATTTTCATTTATTTTTTTTTAAAGATTTTATTTATTATTCCCAGAGAGAGGGGAAGGGAGGAGAGAGGCAGAGAGGGAGAGAGACATCCATGTGTCGTTGCCTTTCACCTGCCTCCAGCTGGGAGCCTGGCTGGAGACCTGGCTTGCAACCTGGTTCTGTACCCTGGCTGGGAATCGAACCAGCGACCTTTGGGTTCACAGGCCGGCACCTTACCCACTGTGCCACCAACCAGGGCTAAAAATGTATTTTTAGAAACCATTTCTTTTTTTTTTTTTTAAAGATTTTATTTCATTATTTTTAGAAAGAGGGGAAGGGAGAGAGGCAGTGAGGGAGAAAGACATCCATGTATGGTTGCCTTTCACCTGCCTCCAGCTACGGACCTGGCTGGAGACCTGGCTTGCAACCTGGTTCTGTGCCCTGGCTGGGGAATCGAACCTGCGACCTTTGGGTTCGCAGGCCGGCACCTTATCTGTGCCACCAGCCAGGGAGTAGAAACCATTTCTTTTCTAATATTCTTAATCATCTAGCCTGTGCTTTCACTTGATTTTCCGACTGGCAACCCTTCCTAACTTGGTAAATACAGGTAACAAACTTACCGTTGAACCATCTGTAAGTGCGGCACGGTGGCAGCCAGCACCATTGCAGTGTTGCGCCCTGGGCCTCTTGGTCAGAGTACAGATCCTGTCCTGACGCTGCACACACCCCAAGTCAGGGGCAAAGTGGCTGCCTGCCACTGCGTTGTTAGAAGAAGGAACTAGATCTGGGCACGGGATGCTGAGAGAGGAGCCAATTGCTGGATGGTTTCACTCCCCGAGGCCCCTCAAGCAGGGCCGTCCCGCAGGCCCACCGTCACAGGGACGGAGCAGGCTCAGGCGGGGCCGGCTGGAGGTCAGTGAGGACTGCGCTCCAGGGTGGCGGGATGGAAAGTTCTAGGGACCCAACGGGGGGTGGAGGTACCCAACCGTGTGTCTTAACGCCCTGAACCTCTGGCTTAAAAATGGTTAGGATGGTAAGTTTTATGTGATGCGTATTCCGCAACTGGAAATCACCATGAGAATTAAAGTTATTCACATCTGCCCTGAACAGCACTGTGTCCACAAGCGTTTTCTCTCACAACCGCAACCTACGTTGCCGTGGTGGGGGGAGGGGGTCCCTGCAGACACACCTGAGGCAGGTTTATCATTGTTGCTCAAAGGAAGGTCCGAGCGCCTCCCCGGAATGAGCTCGCGGCTGAACTTGAGAAGCCGAAGGTTATTTGATTGTCTCTCCTACGCTCGGTGCTTCGTTAGTTCTCTACTTTTTCTCTCTTTTTCAGGAAAGGAGCTCATTGCTTCGGAAGTGGTTTGACTTAATGATAGAAAACAAGGACGACCTTGCTAGGATCATTACTGCTGAAAGTGTGAGTCCAGGGCCCTCACGCCACCCCGAGAGGGTGGGGGCGTCTCAGATGAAAGTGTAGGGACTCCGCTGACTTCCGTGCTGCTCTGTGGCCGAAAGTGTGAGTTCCTTGCCTAGTGTGACCAAATCACTGTGCCAGGAACCAAGTTTCCGATCAAGGCCAGGCGCTTACTTTGCCAAACCAAATCTGCAAATTTGAATCGCATGCCGGGGACAGGTCTCGAGTGGAACTGTGAGGGACCCGGCTCTGTCCCCGCCCCAGTTTCATTCTGTGTGGCTGCTCCGGTTGATCTTTCCTGGTGCTTCTGAGCATTTAGGGACGGCCGTGGCCTCTTGGTGGTGGTAAGCGATCTCCTTCACCCTGGTCACTACAACGGGGAGACCCTAGAGGGAGAAAAGGCCCGCAGGTGCGGCCCTGTCTCCTCGGACGTGTGAACATGCTAAGTGCGGGTGGTGACTGTGTGCCAGGTTCGTCCCTGTCACCGTCTGATGTGGCGTCTTTGTCGACAGCCGGACCTGTGACGGGGGCCGTTTCCGAGGACTCAGGAGCCCGAGTGGTGCTCCCGGCCCTGGGAGGCAGTGACTGTTGTGCCTTTTCTGCTGAATTCAGGGGAAGCCGCTGAAGGAGGCGCACGGGGAGGTTCTGTATTCCGCCAGCTTCCTGGAGTGGTTTTCGGAGGAAGCCCGCCGCGTGTACGGGGACGTCATCTGCACCCCCGCCAAGGAGAAGCGTGCGCTGGTGCTCAAGCAGCCGCTCGGGGTGGCTGCGGTCATCACCCCGGTAGGTGGCGGGGCTGGCGGGGCCTGCGGACGGGCGTGCTCACCTGTTCGCGCCGCCTGCTCGTTTTCTCTGGTTCCCGGGCAGGGTGTGGAGGCATGTCCCCCAACCCGCCGTGCTCTGTGACCTGGGAGGCTTGGGGAGGGCAGGGGACACGCTCCCTGACGCCTGTGCGGCGGCGGCGCGGCCTGGCGCGGCCTCTCACCGCCTCTCCGCTCTGGTCCGCAGTGGAACTTCCCCAGCGCCATGATCACCCGCAAGGTGGGGGCCGCCCTGGCGGCCGGCTGCACCGTGGTGGTGAAACCTGCGGAAGACACGCCCTTCTCAGCCCTCGCCCTGGCCGAGGTGAGTGTGGGCGTCGAGGGAGCCCCACCTCTGCCTGGGCCCTCGGTGGCGCTGTCGCCACTGTGTGAAGCCAGGGGTGGCCCTTTTGGACAAAACGGTGGATGGAGGGCTTCCAGGCACTGGATCTGAGGAGGCAGATGTTTCAGCGGTCCCCGTTGTACCAGGCAGATGACCACACCTGCCGTGTGTCACACTGGGGCCCCTCGCTTCCCTCTCCCTTCTCCGGTTCCGTCTGCAGTCGTATCTTGTCACTTCTGTTCAGAGGCTCTCATGGCTTCTGCTGTCACTCAGTAAAACCCAACTTTCCCACGGCGGCCTGCAGGCCCTGGACGGTGCCACCTGCCCAGCCTCGTCCCTGCTGCCCTGCCCTGTCACTGCGGAGCGCTTTTTGCATCTGCTCCTGCCGCTCCGGCCCCTGGTGCTCCTCGGACCTCCCTGGACTCAGCCCTGACTCCTCGTGGAAGGGTTTCCCATGTTTTCAGATAGGACCAGACCGCCAGGGCCGTAACGCTGCGACCACGCCTGGCTCTGGTCCGCTCGCGCATGGGCCGGGGCAGGAGCCTGGTTCTGGCTCCTTGGGAAGGGCTCCCGGAACAGCAGCGGTGCTGACGGGGTGGCCCCGGCCAGGCCGCTGGTGCCCGTGACTCCCGGCCCTGCAGAGAACGTCCTGGCGCTCGCTTTCCGGACTTGGTGGCGGTGCCCGTGCTGTTTCCTTGAGACGTTAGGTGCGGCTCCTGCGTCGTTCTTTCTGCCTGCACCCCCCCCCAGCCCGGGGGTTCCCCTTTATCTTCACAGGCCAGTAACAGGACCCGAGTGTGTCTCTGAGATCCTGTCCTGGGTCAACCTCCCAGTTCGGTCTCAGCCTGTAGGTGCAGGTCTGTCTTCATATCTGGAACGTTTTCAGAGCCTGTTCTGGACACTTGGTTTGGTCTCCTTGTTTAGAAACTCTGTTGTCTGTGTGTTGAACCTTTTGGTCATGCTTTCTGGCACCTTTTTCTTCTGTTCCCCAGTCTTTCAAGTTACCTTCTTTGTCACGTCTGTGTTTCTTAGAGTCTTACCTGCTGTCGTTTATTCAGTCTCACGTTCCTTCTTACTTATTTTTCATTTCGGGAATGAATTTTACTTCTAGTTCTTTCCTGATCTCCCTCACCTCATTTTTAAACTTGTTCTCCTTCCAGTTTGTACTGTTCTTTCGGATCTTGGTACAATTTCCTTATCTTCTCTTATGTCAGAGGAAGGCTCCGATTCGGGCGGTTTGCGGGCTGGTTGTTCTGGTTTCTGCTTCGGTTGCCCATGAGGATGCTTTTCTGCTCTTAATTTGTTTTCCTTTTGATAGCTTTGTGCAGGGTTGGACCTCTGTGTTTTTCTGAGCACCCGCCTTATCGCTACGTGACTTAGATTCCTCCCCTCCAGAGAGGCCTGGGCGGGTGGCATCTCCCGGTGTTGTGCCCTGACCCCCGCAGTGCAGGGGGTCCCGGGCGCCGTCCTGCTGCTGGCTCGCTGCGCAAGTCCAGCAGCTGTTCCCAGGGGGTCTGCCCTGCGCCCTGTGAGCACCTGTGGTCCTGGGCTCTGCCATCAGGTGCATGAGCAGCCTGTTGTCTTCTCAGCTGTCAGTGGCACGTCCCTGCCCGTGTTTACTTTGCAGTCTGTGGTGATACTGAGCTGGCCGGCATGTTGTGGCCCGTCGGCCCATGGGCAGCACTGTCAGGTTGCGATGCCGGGGGGTGCTTCCTAGGACCCACACTTGGCTCCCACACACCTGCTTCCTCTGGAAGCATTGTGGCCCGACCAGCCCTGGTTCTAACGATCACAGCAAGACGCCTGCAGCAGTAATCACCTGGGGACTTCAAAGATGGAGCCCATGATTCACGAGTGGGGGAGGAAGGAGGTGGACAGGTGGACAGGGCGCCCCGAGGGCCGCACAGCCGGGCCTGCAGGTTTGCTCTTTGCTGGCATTTGAGGATAGGCTCGCCTGCTCACCTGCTGGGAAGCAACACAGGTGGCCACGTGCCGCCGGCGCCCTGTGACAGAAACAGGAACGCCGGGTGGGCCAGGGCACGGAGCTGGCAGGTGCTCGTCTGAGGCGGCGGCCCGGCCCCCAGCCCGGAAGCAGGTGCTTGTGTTACGGTGGAAACAGCTGCAGGTGCCCACTCCACCCCCGTCTGGGAAAAGCCACCTGACGTTCTGGGGCGGCTCGCTCACTGCTCCCTGTTTTCATGAGATGGTGAGACTGAGAAATGGGGCCGTGCCCACCATCGTCCCGGAATCCCAGTCGCATCTGTGCGGGAAGTTCCCTGTTGGTGGGATTCGGAAGTCCACGTGGGTCAGGCCGCACCTTGTCGCATGTCCGGAGGGGTCGGGTTGGCAGCCGTGGGCTGGCTGCACCTTGTCGCATGTCCGGAGGGGTTGGGGGTTGGCAGCTGTGGGCTGGCCCGCTGGTGCTGAGCTTCCCAGTGTGTCCGGGGCCGGCTCTTCCCCTTGAGGCCTGCCCACTGTAACCCGCACACAGTAGGGCTCACCGAGTGCGCTCACGACACTGTCCCCTGGATCCTGCAAGTGAACCAAAACTTTATTTTCATACTCTCCTCTGATTTTTCTTCGGAACCCAGTCCCAGGTCTTCTTTTTACCTTTTAACAGAGGGTGGCACTGAAACGTGCACCCTAAGGAATTTAATTTGAAGTAGTTTCGAGTTGGCCCTCAGGCAACTCTTATTTCAGTCCCGTGTATGTCCTGGCCTTGTCCCTCGAGTCAGTCAGCTTAGTTTTCCATCGCTTTCCGGGTTAACACACTGATGTGTTGCTCGTCTGTTTCCTCTTTGGCGGCCTCCTGGGCGCTGTCTGCGCAGCTCGCGCTCCAGGCCGGGGTCCCGCCGGGCGTCTACAACGTGGTGCCCTGCTCCCGGGAGAAGGCCCAGGCCGTCGGGGAGGTGCTGTGCACGGACCCGCTCGTGTCCAAAGTTTCCTTCACAGGCTCCACAGCCACCGGAAAGGTATGTGGTCGTTCCAGTATGATTTCCTCTTTGCAGCCAATAGAAGGGCCCTTCCCCAGCGGCCGCCACTCACAGGAAGGTGTCCTGCAGGCCAAGGGCTCCGTCAAACGCAGCGGCGTCAGTCACTCTCTGAGAAATGTTGGGTGGCCGTCTCCACAGGGACATGACGTGGGTTCCTCGCTGATGAGAGAGCTTCCCGGGGAGGCCGGACGGCAAGGGCTCCCTTAGCTGTCGTACCTGAGCAGCTGAGGGCTGAACGGCCTCCCTTTCTGGAACTCAGGTTTCTTCCATCATCTAGAACCAAAAATCCCAGAAACACATGTGTGTTGAAATGGATATCTGTGTTGAACAGAAATTGTATTTAGTATAAAGGTACTTAGAGAAACAAAGAGAACTTTCTCTTTTTTTAAAAAAGATTTTATTTATTATTCTCAGAGAGAGGGGAAGGGAGGGAGGCAGAGAGGGAGAGAGACATCCATGTATGGTTGCCTTTCACCTGCCTCCAGCTACGGACCTGGCTGGAGACCTGGCTTGCAACCTGGTTACGTGCCCTGGCTGGGAATCGAACCAGCGACCTCTGGTTTTGCAGGCCGGCACCTTATCTGCTGTGCCACCAGCCAGGGCTCAAAGTACGTGTGTGCGTGTGTTCACGCTGGATACGTACATGGATACGTACATGGATAACCCACATCTAGTGCGAAAGTGTTTGTGAAACCGGTTACTTCTGGACGCCACGGGCAGCAGGAAGGAGCCGCTGCTGGTGAACTCGCCTGTCCTGCCCGGAGCTCCAGCTCAGCGCTCTGCGGCGACCCAGAGGCCGCACAGCCTGGGCCAGGCCCACCCAGTGCAGACCGGCTCGGGGGTCCTTGCGCCCCCGGAGGGAGTGGGAGAAGAACGGCCGGCCGGGGGGACGCGGCAGGCTGGGCTGGGAAGGGCCGACTTCCCCAGGATGCTGGGCACGGGCAGGAAGCCCTGCTCCTCCTCACTTTGCTCGGCAAACAGTCACCTTCTGATGGCCCCCAGGACAGTGCGACCACGTTCCTGCCAAGCCCAACTTGCCTCTTGAATCACGGACCCAGGGAGAGGGTGGGGGCCAGCAGTGGGGGGCCAGCGGCCTCTTCTGATCGGACCTCTGCAGGGGCTGGGGGCTGAGCACCTGACCTTCAGACAGTGTCAACTCCCACCGAACCCCACACGGGGACCTGTTCTGGAGCTGCCTGCCCACCCCGGCCCAGCCAGGGACCACCCCTCCGGGGCTGCTGAGGGGACAGCAGCCGCCGTGTTTACAGCACACAACGCCCCGTCTCTTCCCGCACCGAGAAGAGGGCCCTCCAACCCGGGGACAGCGTACCTGTAGGCTGACCGTTGACCTGGGACAAGCGGCCCGGCAGAGGATGCGATGGGCAGGTCGGCCCCCTCTCAGGCTTTGGGACCTGAGGTCCTGAGGTCAGCAGGAGGACCGGAGTGGACAGGATTCCATATGAGGCGGCAGAGGTGCAGCAGCCAAAGCCAGGCTCAGGCAGCCATCTGAGGACAGGGCGACGGACCCGCGGGTGGAGGGCCCAGAGCTGGCGCCCACAGAGGGGACGAGATGGTCAGGGCAGTTCTGTGTCCAACACCAGCTGGAGGGGGGACCCAACACTCGAAGGCAGGACCAACGTCTTGGCAGAGAGCATTTCTTAAACATTCCGAACAGAGAGAACCGTCTTGAGTCCAACCCCAAATGCCTACTCTTAAACCCAGCATGACTTTGTGGGGCCTTGCAACCAGAAGATTGTCGCTACGCTGCCGGTTCCGAACATTCCCCAGGGAATCCAGACTGCCTCTCCCAGCCGCTCGGGATCGGGTGCTTACACGTTCCGGAGATGCTCTCCTGGGCCCCAGGCGTCCCCGGGCGCTTAAAGCCAGAGAGCCCTCCAGCTGTGCACCAGCAATTCTGTTCCAAACGCATCATCAGGGAACCAACTCCCGGGGTTTCTAACAGCAAGACTAGGAAACGGCCCGAATTTCCACCTGAGCAGGACTGAGTGACTAGATTCCAGAACCAGCGTGCAAGGCACTGCAATGCGGGCAAAGGAAGGAACGTGCTAGAAATGTATGGGTGACACAAGAGAACGTTCACATGAAAGGAGTGAGGTGTGACGTGTGAACACGCTAACGCGTCCCAGAGATGTAGCTCCTTGGAAAGACAAAGCAGGTTGCGAAGCTGTGTAACTCCACCTCTGTTTTCTTTAAAAACGCAGGAGGACGTTATCAGTGGTAAGCTAGGGGTCCGGGAATTCTGGGTATTTTATCTTATCTCATTATTATCGTTGCTAAGCCTACCACATGGCTGTTTTGAACAGGTAATACACTTACGTGGTTCAGAAACCAAGACAAGGTAAACCTGTTTTCTCCGGAAAGTCTCACCCTAGCCCTGGCCCTGCTCCCTCCCACTTACGACTAAGGGATTGCTTTTCAAAAACATATTTTACGTATTTATTTATAGAGGGACGAGGGAGAAAGACCCTGACGGTTGCCTCCTGCGTGCCCCCAGCTGGGGATCTGGTCCACAGCCCCGGCATGGCCCTGGCTGGGAGCAGAACTGGCGACCCTGCAGCCCGCAGGCCAGGGCTCCGTCCACGAGCCACCCCAGCCAGGGCCAGAAACTTTTCCATTCTCGTTACCTCCCAGGGTGCTTTGTCCTGTACAAGCGAATGAGAACCTACACGCTTGCTTCCCCCTTTTCTTGTGCGAAATCCCATCGCACTGACCCTGCTCTTGGTGGTGGGTCAGGTTCGGAAACAGGCCGGTGGTGGGCGTGCGACAGCCCCCTCTGCTCTGTGCGCAGGCGCTGCTGCACCACGCGGCCGACTCCGTGAAGCGCGTGTCCATGGAGCTGGGCGGCCTCGCCCCGTTCATTGTGTTCGACAGTGCCAACGTGGACCAGGCCGTGGCCGGCGCCATGGCCTCCAAGTTCCGCAACTCCGGGCAGGTGAGTCCCGCAGCGCGCCCGGGCTCTTGGCATCCGTGTTGCACCTTGCTCGTCTCCTGGAAGGAAACTGGGCTCCTTCCACGGTCCATCCTTCCTCCCTCCACGTTTCAGCACATCCTCAGTGAAGAGGTGGGCCTGGAGGCTCCCAGAAGAAACAAGACAGGGTCCCGGCGTCAAGGAGCTTCCTGGGCAGCCAAGGCCATTTCAGCGGCCTGGCGCCGCCTTCCCGGCTCCGTGAGCCCTGACGGCCGTCTGCCCACCCACTTCTCTTGTCTGAGCAGGTGTGACCGTCTCCTCCACAGCAGCCCAAGCAGCTGCGGCCTGAGCCCTCGGCCTCGGGAGGGCAGGGAGGACAGTGTTGAGTGGTGTCTTGAAAACCCCCAGACCCTATGCTGGGGTCTCCCGCTTCCTAGGGGGGAGGGCACAGCAGGTTCCCCCTGGACGCTGCACCCCTGGGGACTAGCCGGGTGCCGATGGCCTCCAGGCTGTCACAGAGGGAGAGGTGGCCTGAGCTCACTCACCTTTGCAGGAAATCCAGGAACGTTAGAGCTGGTGGAGCCATCAAAGTCAGCTGATCTAAATCTGATGAGGTCAGAAGGCTCTAGAAAGACTTTGACTTGATTTGAGGTCCCACATCCTTGGGTCACGACCCCAACACTGCTAAGGAGCTAGGACTGTGACCCAGGGTCCTGTCTCCCCTATTCTATCCAAGCTGTGGCCAGGGTCCTGGTTTCTTGCAAAGGATCATAAGCACTTTGTCTGAAACTACCATCACCCAGCAGTTGTAAATGTGTCCCAGAAACAATAAAAAAAACCTAAAAAGGTTAGACTGATGAAAGGGTGACATGTATATTCTATATTCAATAATTTTTATCCTTATTTTAGCCTTTGGTGCTCAGCTCTCCCTAAATAAGCTTGTTCGCTTTAGAATAGGATGTTTCAGAAACACAAAAGCCGGCAACGTGTGTGCCCTTCAAGTTCCACAATAGAACTGAGGCGTCTGTGTGTGTTGCTTTCAGCTAATAAAGATGCCCAGGACACAAGTTATCCTTGCACTTGTTCCCACTAGAAAAACACATGATGAAGAAGAAACACAAGAAGACAGTTTATCAGTGATAACTGTCTTTCCTATAACATGGCTACATATCCTTAAAGTATTCGGTCTAACTGGAAAAGAAACACGCTGAGGTCCTTCCAACACTTCAGACTGGCTTGGCAAATGCCTGTGTCGGTTTCCATGACAGCTCAGCCAGCACCCGGGAGGCGCAGCTCGGGGTGCGGCTGCCTCCGGCACCTTCCTCTGGCCCTGTCGCTGCAGCGTCCCTGCCCGTCAGTTTTGAGGGTGCTTTTCCCTGTTTGTTTCATAAGGACATAGGCAAGCCACTTGAACAAGGGTGGTTGGCTACGCTTTATTGCTACACAGATATTTATTGTGTATTCTGTGGGGAGGTGTCCGTGTCAGAGCGAGCGGCAGCCACACGTGCCTTTGTCCCTGGGCTGGGTCGGGAGCTGCCCACACACTGCCCACCCGTCTGTTCTCTCTCTAGACCTGCGTTTGCTCAAACCGGTTCCTGGTGCAGAGGGGCATCCACGACGCCTTCGTGAGGAAGTTGGCAGAGGCGATGAGAGCCAGCCTGCACGTGGGCCACGGGTTTGAGGAGAGAACCACTCAAGGCCCGCTGATCAACGAGAAAGCGGTGGAAAAGGTAGGTTTGCTTACCGTCTGCTGAATTTCGCATGGTTTTGACGTTAAAACCTTAACTGGTAGAAGACACTGAGTAGCACGCCCAGCAAGGCTGTTCTGGAAACAGTGGGGAAGTTGGAAAAAACGTCTGCCCAGTTCGCGTGAGCATCCAGCAGCCTCTGGTCACAAGCTTTTCCAGCTCTGTCATGACGCTGCGTCCCCCAGGGGTGTCACTCTAGCCCCACTGTGCTCCCTGAATTTCCTGACAGTGGTGGTAATTCCATCCCTCGCTCCTCAGGAATTAGGATCTTGAAATACAAAGTTCTGTCTTTTCCCAAAACCCAGAAGGGAAGGACTGGCTCTGTGCGATGATGTCTCAGCAGAAACCTGGCTCAGGTGATGAAGCGGCCACCTATCCAGAAGAGCCCCCCGGGGAGCCCTGTGGCTGGGATGTGGGCCGCCGCCAGTCGCGCTCCGCAGGTGGTGGTGGCGGCAGTAGGAGCAGCAGCTGCTTTTAGAAAATGTGCTTAGAACTGTCACAGGCTAGGCTGCTAGCAAAGGGAGACTTTTCTCCTTGTTCTTCCTAAAAACAATGTATCCTTTTTAGAGTTGCTTACCAGGGGCTTTCCGGTGACACGAACAGCGGGGAAACCCCAGTCAGTCCCCGCTGGGGAAGGATTTTAATGGAATAATTTAATGGAATAATGGCAGCTGGAGTGTGTGGCAGGGGTGGCCCTCAGGGCACAGCCAGCCTGCTGGGGTCGCCCCACCTGCCAGGACAAGGCAGAGCCACGTGGCACCTCCGTGGGCAGCAGAGCCCACCAGGTGACCATCTATCTGCCAGGCTTCCCTGCGGTGCCAGGTGGGCTGGATCACAGGTGCTGTGGCCCCCCCTGCGCCCCCGACCCCTGTGGAAACGAAGGGGAGCGTCTAGGCCTGACAGCACCTGGGTCCCTCCAGACCGACGAGGACCACAGATGTTTACGTGGGCACCACGGCGCACGGAGCGCCGGGACCCGGGGCCACGCAGCCAGTGAGGACAGTGGGGGCGGTAGACCCAGCGAGGGGGCCATTCACGGACACGCAATGCCGCGGGGGCCGGACCCGCCCCCCCGCCCGCGGCCGCCTGCGGGACGGGCGCTGCCCCTAGAGGGCGCGCTTGCCAGGCCGCCGCCGCCACCACCGGCCTCTGCGCTGTGGAGCTGCGGGGAGCGCGTGCGGGGAGCGCGTGCGGGGAGCGCGTGCGGGGAGCGCGTGCGGGGAGCGCGTGCGGGGAGCGCGTGCGGGGAGCGCGTGCGGGGAGCGCGTGCGGGGAAGCGGGTGCGGTCCATGCGCCGGGCTCCAGGGAGGCTGCTCACCACGCCTAATGCGGCCGGAGGGGCAGCGCGTCCCGTGGAGTCACCGCGGGGAATGAGCCCCGCGGCGCCGCTCCTACCCCGCCCGCCTCTGGGTCTCAGCTCAGGCAGGAGCCGGGGCGGAGGTGTCAGAGGCGCCCCGGGGACCGAGGTCTTGTGGCCGGGAAGTCGGCGCAGGCGCGGTGCCCGGTTGGGAGGGAGAAGCTGGGAATCGGCTGGGGCGGCGCTCGGTCCTGCCCACGTCCCTGTCCCTCCAGCGCGGAGCCACCGAGGGCGCAGCCTCGGGCGGGAGGGGCTCCCCGCAGTCAGCCTCGCGGACACCCCAGCTTGCAGCCACCTCTCCTTCAGGGGAGAGACGAGGCAGCCAGGCCACCTGTGCCACCCCCGGAACCCGCAGGCCTCGTGAGGGCCCTCGGCGGATCGGCGACCCTGGCGCGGAAGAGGGGTGGGGGCACAAGCAGAACCCCGAACCTCAGAAAGCAGGAGGGTCGGAACAGGGAGGAAGAAGGCGCTACCTGTGTCCTCCGAGTTCTGAGAAGACGGTACAGCTATCAAACAGAAGCAGGTTCTGTGAAAAGGAGGCAATGAGAAGAAGAAAGAATTAAAAATTAGACGCATGAGGTCAAAATTTATTTTGATTTTTATGCATCGGAGAGAGGGAGAAACACTGATCTTTGTTGTTCCACTTATCGAGGTGCCCATTGGTTGGTTCTTGTATGTGCCCTGACCAGGGATCGAACCGGCAACCTTAACATAGGGGCACAAGGCTCCAACCAACTGAGCTACCCAGCCGCAGCTGGCCAAAAATGTTTAAATCAAGTAAAGATACGAGACAAAATCAAGGAGCTATCTTAGAATGTACAGCAAAAGTCAAAGAGATGAAACACATGAGAAGGGCAAAACGCAGTTGTGATCAGTCCAAGGTGAGGGAGGTCCAGTTTAGTTCCAGGGTAGTTAGGCAGATGGAGGAAGATGGCCCTCGAAATAAATAACAGAAAACAGCTCCTTAGAGTTGCGGTGGGGAGACCGTTCTTCAGATTGAGAGAGCTCCCCTGTAAGTAGGGTGGATGAGAAGAAATCCCCAGACATGTTGTGTAAAACATAAGAACACCAGGACCATAAAAGAAGATTCCGGAAGCTCCTGAGGGGGCAGCTAGTGCGTGAGGCGCAGCCGCGAGCCGGTCTTTCCCTCGCAGATGGGGGCGCAGTGCCCCTCATTCTGAAACAGTTACTGGATCCAGACTCCACCCCAACCAGCTGGTGCCACACCAGACATGCGGTCGGAGGCTCCGTGTCCCTTTCTCAGAACCAAGTCCAGGCAGGAGGACAGCCTGGGACTCACCCAGGAGCTCGGAGAGCAGGTCTCTGCACAAGAACTGGGCGGCGGGCTGGGAAGACCCCTCTGCAGGGAGATCAGGCAGCGGATGTCACAGCAGGGAGTGGCGCCCTGGGCCTCTGCTGCCTTATCTGCACATTTGGTTCCTAGGCTGCAAAGTTTTCAACGCATTTGAGGAAGAAAGGGAGCCAGTTACCTGCCTGCTGTTCACCTGTGTTTCCGGGCTGTCCTCAGCCAGCTTCCCACGGGCTCTGCTTTCTCTCCTGTCACAGGTGGAGAAACACGTGAATGACGCCCTTTCCAAAGGGGCCACCGTTGTGACCGGCGGGAAGCGGCATAAACTTGGGAAAAATTTCTTTGAGCCCACGCTGCTCAGCAATGTCACCAGGGACATGCTCTGCTCACACGAGGAGACGTTCGGGCCCCTGGCACCGGTTATCAAGTAAGGCCCTCCGGCCGGTGGGAAGACGGAGGGAACTGGGGAGACAGAGAAAACCCAGGTCATGTGTAGCAGGAGGGCAGGCCAGCCAGCAGGCAGCGATGCTGTGAACGGCGGACAGCGTAACTGGCTCTTTCTTTCTCAAACGCGTTGACAACATTGTAGCCTAGAAACCAAATGGGCAGACAAGGCGGTGATCCTCGTCTGCCCTGGACTGTCCAGGACCCAAATCCCCGTGTCAGACTCCACCAGCCTTGCCACCGTCCTGCAAATGAAATTTATAGGTTACTCTGTCACTGCGGGAACGGGCCACTCGAAACCTTTGCTTTAGTGGAAGGTTGAATGAGAACGTGACCCGGACGTTGGCTCCGGAGAACCAAGTGTGGCTGCCGCTGAGCGAGGCTGTGCCGCCTGCGAGGACCCTGGCCGCCGCGGCACCGGGCTCCTTGTCACCCGCGGGGTCTGTGTGACCACGCCTCTTCCTCCAGGGTGGCAGCTCAGTGGCGCCCTGTCTGACGGTGTCCCTGCTGCAGGGTGTACGGAGTGGGGACGTTGGCCATGCTACTCTCCTGTGGATACGCTGGCCCTAGGAGACATCACCTGTCATTCTCTGAACAGGGGATTCTCTCAGGGCCGCCCTCCTGGCTCCCCTCCCAGAGCTGCCTTTTCTTTCCCCTCCAACCGGCCAGCTCTGCCTGGTGTCCCCACTACTGGCAGATCTCAGAATTTAGGAAGCGGGCTGTTGAGAACTTTTTGCCCAGTTACAGTTCCAGGGCAACAGGAAGAGGCCGCTGGAGCCGTGTTCCAGAATCAGGATGCTAGCTGTGGGGTCCAGCCTCCTATGGGGGGTGCTGGCGTTTTCCTCCATGAGCTGCTCTGGGGTCTCTTTGCAAAGCTAGTCTAGGTCTCGCGTTATTGGGGGCGTCAGTCAGGAGAAAACGTGGCTGGTTGTCTGCACCCCTTACGGTCTGCTGATGACCCCCATTAACTTGGGCAGGTTCGACACAGAGGAGGAGGCCGTGACCATCGCTAACGCGACTGATGTGGGGCTGGCAGGTAGGTGTCCGTCCTGGCTCAGGGCCGGCCATGTCACCTCTCAGGCTGACGCCGGAGTGCCTGTCAGACGCCCCCAGGGTCTGCAGGGTGAGCTGCTGGAGCACAGGGTGGGCTGCGCTGCCCCTGCAGTGGCCACCGGGAGCCCTGGGGGGAGGCGGTAGGGCGGCTGCCTGGCTTTCGAGGGCTTGTCCCATCCTCCTGGGCCTCGGAGCGGGACGTGAGGCACAGGGCAGGGGGCGCCTCGGACACAATGTCACTAGGAAGCGACCAGGACTAAGGCCGGTCGGCCCGGCTCGGGATGGTTCTTAGGTTCTTAGTTTCGGGTAGGAAAGATACTGTAACGTAAGTCCAGGTGATTTTGAGAGTGTGTTCGCTAGAAATGGGACAGTGAGCTAAAGGAAAGGCTTAAGGTAAAAGAGGCGAGTTCACAGCAGCAGCACTGAGCCCAGGCGTGGCTGCCTTGGCTCTCTGGAGAGGGTCACAGAGGCCACTTCGGAAGTGGGCAGCCGGGCCGTGTGGACTCAGGAAACTAGCGGCAGAGGCAAAGGGAGGGACCTGGAGACGTGGGGTGAGCCCTGGAGGAGCTGCCGCTGCCCCAGCTCCCCTGCCTGCACCTTCGGAGCAGAGAAGAGGGAAAGCAAAGGTACACGTTGGAGGAAAAACGGGGGGAGCGCAGGCATGTCCTAGAGCGGGGGCCCCCACCCTCCGGGTCTATGAGGAGCCAGGCCGCAGAGCAGGAGGTGAGCTTGAACGTAAGACGCTTGACTCGCCCCGAAACCATCCCCACCCTGGTGCGTGGACCCCGGTCCCTGGTGCCAGGAAGGTTGGGGGCCGCCGCTCCTGTAGACGGAGCTGCAGGGGAGGATCTCTTGGACTACCCATCCGCTTTCCAGGTGTGTCCTTTAATATCCTGGTTCATCCAATGTCGCTGAACCAGGCCCGGGACTGAGGTGGGGCGGGCCGGCGAGGTCTGGATTGTGTAATCCATCTGCCTCTAAGTGTCCCTCGTTAGTACGGAATTAGGACCTTGGGATTTATTATCTGCCTGTAAGTTGCTCAGCCAGTTTGTTCGGCTTCCTGACTCAGTTTCCCCATTCCATTGGCCAAGGGATTCTCCTTGCTCCTTAGTGTCCTGCCTCAACGCCCTGTACCCGACCACCCTGACAAGGTTACCTGTGCCCGGGTGCACTCAACAAATCCCTGCCTAGCGCACACAGGGAAGTGCGAGGATGACACGAAGACCCTGATGCGGCTCTGGCCCTCCAGGGGACCCCCTCTGATCAGGGGAACCCCCGCCCCACACTGCCCGCTTGGAGGAGCAGGACGCTGGGGGCGGGTGCTCACGGGCAGCGTGCCATGGGGTGAGGCGGGAGCGGCTGTGCCCTGAACAGCCACGAACGGGCAGATCCTGCCTGTGGAGATGGGAGGACAGATTCTGGGCAGACGACCAGGGAGTTGGGACGTGACAAGGGGCAGAATCTGGCCACTGAGTCTGGAGGAGATGGCTGGTGGCCGGAGAGAGGAAAGGTAACGCTGAAAGTTGGCGGGAGGCCCCAGCGGGGATGCCCCCGGGAGCTTCCCTGCATCAAGACAAGCGATCCCTGGCCGGCCTGGGCGCAGCGTCACAGGAACAGGCGACAGAGCTGTGGGGCCAGCCCGACAGGGGTCCCAGGGGCTGGGAGGCCAGTCGCTGTCCTGCTAGGAGGTGGTGCGTGCGCTGGGGGCAGGAGCAGGAGGACCATGTCCGAGGTCTGACAGGAAGAGCCGGGCAGGCTCAGCTCAGGGTCCAGCTGGGGGCAGCGGTGGCCGGGAGAGGGGGGTGCCATCCTCGGTGTCGTCAGCCGCTGCTCCACGTGCTGCTTTGCCCACTCCCTGCAACAGGTTATTTTTACTCGCAAGACCCGGCCCAGATCTGGCGGGTGGCGGAGCGGCTGGAGGTGGGCATGGTGGGCGTGAACGAAGGCCTCATCTCGGCCGCGGAGTGTCCGTTCGGCGGCGTGAAGCAGTCCGGCCTCGGCCGGGAGGGCTCCAAGTACGGCATGGACGAGTACCTGGAGGTCAAGTACGTGTGCTTCGGAGGCCTGTAGGGCTCCGGTCTTCGCCAGCAAGAACACTTGCCAGCCTGCCGCCATTCTCAGTACACCGACGGAGCACACGGATTAGGAACCACGAGCTGCGGGAGCTCACCCAGTCCTTGTGATCTTGAGCGGATGGGACTCCTGCCCTCGCCCTCACCTAACCAGGGACCAAGGGGGCCACACGTGTGGCGGCGGGCTCCGCCCACCTCCCAGCGAAGGGCGGTGGTGGCCCTTGGCAAAGGCTGGCGACCGCCAGGCATGGCTGCAGCGCTCAGACCAGAGGAGGGGGGTCCCCAAGGACCCCCTGGACTGCTGAATGTTTGATGCAGTCCAGAGCGGAGAGCAGCCTTTGCATTTCCACATGGCTGGGGGTGGGGGGGGATATTGTTTCATGACACATGAAAATGGTATGAAATTCAGACGGAAGTGTCTGGAAATGCAACGTATTGGGTGCACCCCTTTGTGTGGCTGCCGCAGGGTTAGTGCAGCTCCACCCGGAACAGGCCAACTCCAGGTCTTTACAGCGTCGTTCACCCCCGACACGCACTAGACCAGGAGGGGGCACAGCCTTCCCCGGTCCTTCAGGCATCACTTGTTTGTTGAACGTGTGCTGTGTGAGGAGTGTTTTCTGGGGACCGCTCCAGTGAGCTGTCACCAGACCCCCGCCCCTGGCCATGGTCACGTCACTCAAGTGAAATGACCCAGGTCACGGGTTCCTCAGCCTTGAGACGGCGCGTCTCCCTGCCCCGCCCCACACGGTCCGACCGCGGAGCCCACCTGCGTCCTTTACCTCTGCCCCTTTGAGTGGCTGAAAAACACGGCTTTATATGGCAAGTGTTCTTTCTTCCTGTCCTATCGACCTTGATTCTCACGGGGAGACTCCGTGCAAGACCCGAAGCACAATGCAGCCACATGTTTCACTGCTGACTTACTAACCTGACGTTGTACCACGTGCCTGCCTCCTCCAAGGCCAGGCCCAGGGTTTTCCTTATCCGTGTACCACTATTTTAGACAGCATTTTACTTGAATAATATTTATGCTGTGACTCTCTCGGGCTGTATTTTGTGGGACAACGCTTGGGAATGAGGTGGAAGTAGGAGAATGTTATGTGTTTTAAGCAAGCGCACCTACTCCTGGTTTCCCAGGTTTGATTACGTATGTAGCAGCGTCAGCAGAACCAGGTGTAATTAATAAATGTTAAATGAACAGGACTTCCTATTCTGGTTACGGTGTTTTTCTTGCCAGTTCACCATTGGAGTTTGTTCTGGGTATTGGGCCAGTTCAGGTGGGTACAAAGGGACCAGGATGTGCGCTTGGGCATCAGGATTCATGTGAGCTGAAGGCCAGCGAGAAGGAGGAGGTCCAAGGAGAGCAGAGAGAACCAGAATGCCCCTAAGGCCGCCAGGCAGCGAGACTTGGAGCAGACTTTGCGTCGGACCCCCTGAGTCAAGGCACGGCCGGACTCAGGGCTTCGAGGTGGGCTGATGGCCAAAAGGTCAACTGCTTGGCTGGGAAGAGTTCCAATGATTACAAAGCTCCACACCATGTTTAGAGGACAAGCTGACCTTCAGCAAGAGGGCATAGCAGCTGTGTAGTGAAAGATGTAAGTAGTGTGCCTTGGGAGTGATAATAATTAGTTACTAAGAAATAAGCAAATGTCTCGTGTGAAAAAGTACTTTTAGCCAAAATAGCTTCTCTGGGAGATGGGCTTGAATACTTGAAAAACCTATACAAGTTTTGTGTGAACAATAAAGTGGCGCTGTCTCCACGAGTGGCAGTCCTCCTGACCCCAGCTTTTTTGTGTCTGTCTTTTCTTTCTTTTTTTTTTTTTTTCAATGTATGGTTGCCTTCCACCTGCCTCCAGCTAAGGACCTAGCTGGAGACCTGGCTTGCAACCTGGTTATGTGCCCTGACTGGGATTTGAACCAGCAACCTTTGGGTTCTGGTTCAGTGCCAATCCACTGAGCCACACCAGCCAGGGCTTGTGTCTGTCTTTTCATTACGAATCCTACCCTGTCTATCATTCCTCTGGCCTGGCAGGACCGTGGCAACTTTGCACCCTGGCCCGGGCAACTGGCCCTTTCCCGTGGGCCAAGTGCATCAAAGAAGAGCTACCTGCAAGCCCCTCCTTTGACCGTCTGCCCAAAGAAATCTCTCTCAGTGCACAGAAATACTCTAAAAGGTAAGGGATGATCTGCTCTGGCACAAGTGACAAGCCTTTTCTTCTTTGGTGGCATTTAAATACGGGTGCATCTTAGGATCACAAAGCCCCCTGGGCTCAGTGACATCCGGAACATGAGCACGTCACCAAGTCACAGAGCCACCGCCACACCCAGGCCACCTGGCCTGACAGTCTACGTCAGAAGGTCACGCCAGGGTCCACATGTTGATGGGGAAGAAAGGGCTGCTGCTCTGGCTAGAAGAAAAAAAAGTGAAGAAAATAGAGCAGCACACCCACTCTTTTAAATTCTTGAATGATCAAAGCTTTCATTGAAGAATCTTTAATACCGAAAGATTTTGGCTGAAATGCTCTGTCATCCTGATGGGAAATGAGGTCCTAGTGTTGGTGCTTCTGTTGGCAAAGGAGTGATGAGTCTGGCATCGGTGCTCAAAGTTGGGGCACAGGGTGCCACTGCAGAGGACTCTCAGCCGTCTCTGATGCCTGAGTGTGGGTTTATCTCATTTGTACGAAAAAGCATGTAGAATTGTGACACCAACCAGCATTTCACGGCTGGAGGAATCCTGTAGTGTCTGCGCTCGCCGGCTTCTTACGACTTGAAGCACCGACGGTGAGTGTGCGTTGCAGAAATGAACACTCCCATTCCTTTACAAAATTCTTGGATGGGGGCAGGGGTGCCTACAATTTCCTTTCTCTATGATGAAAAATATCATTCACGCTCTGGCCTGTGTGGCTCCCTTGGTTGGGCCTCATCCAGCAAAGCAAAAGGTTGCTTGGTTCTGATACCGGACCAGGGCAGGAGCCTGGCTGCAGGTTCCGGTTCAGTCTGGGCGCCTGCCGGAGGCAACCAAACCATGTTTCTCACATCGATGTTTCTTTCCCTCCCTTCCCCTCTCTCTAAAACTAAATAAAAATGTTTTAAGTAATTTACTTTTCTACTAAGCACTAAAACAAATGACTACTATCTAACTGGCAAAAATGGTCCGATGAGTATCTGAGCAACAGAAACGGAGATGGGCCTGGTGAATGCCGATCTCATTGAAGCTCCTGATCAATAATATCCTTTACAATTTTTCTAATGTACTTAGGCAGAAGGGAACGAGGGAGGGAGGGAGAAAGGGGGAGCGAGAGAGAAGCACCGGTTTGCTGTCCCGCCGATGCTGCACCGGCACTGGTCGGCTGACCGGACCCGGGGGCATCAGGACGGCACTGGACCCCCGGGGCAGCGGGTGGGCTCTGATTAACCACATCCTGACCAACAGCCACGGGAGGACGTGGGCGGGAGGGGGGCGGTCAGAAGGGTGAAAGCTGCAGAGCAGGGCGCAGTGGGATAGGAACTTGGGCGATGACAGCGCTGGTGACGTGCCACGCGCAGCATGAGGGAGGCGCCCTGGGCCTGACATGAGCCACCCCGAGGCGTGAAGGTGCGAGGCCAGGATGCGGACAGCGGCTGCCTGACTCCCATCGGCGCGGGACCCGCTGCGCAGCCTGCGGAGGCAAGGCGACCTGGTGGAGTGGCCTCGCTGGGGCACTGCCCGGGGCTCCAGCCGCTCTTACCTGCGCGGGGCAGCGAGCGGGGCTGCAAGTAGAGCACGTGTGGGACTTACAGGGTGCTGCTGCCGTTGCCATGGCAACACGTCAGCTCCAGCTCTGGCTCCAACCCCAACCCCCAGTTGTCGTCATCCTGGTCCCCTGGTCCGACAAGCTGGCAGCGCTCCCAGGGATCCCCATGCAGGCAGATGGCCAAATGCGCCCCCATAAAACCGAAATCATAGCACTCGTACAGCGTGACTTGAGGGGTGGGGGTGGGGGTACGGGCGACAACGCAGATGCGAGAATAAAACCCTGGCCAGACTGAAGGCTGAACACGGACTGGGAGGAAGCGGAAAGGGTCGGGCTGAGGCCGCCACAGAGCAAGCCGGGGACATGTGTATTTGCGTGTGTGACAGATGAAACCCCTATTTCACGTGAGGGCATTGGTTGGCTGCCCTGGGACACGGGCAAGGCCACCCTCACGTGGCATGTTCCTGAGCTCCTGCCTCATTACATGCCAGATGCCTCCATAAATACTGAGGACAAAGAGGGTGCATCCTTAGCACAGCTTTTCCGACGGGGCTCTTGTTCCCGTGCGGTGATGAAACCCTATGATAGAAAACAAGGAACTTTACTCTGAAGATGGCACGACGGAGGCCTCGAAGGTTCAAGCCCATTCCCACGGGGGAGAAACAGGGCTTCACCCCTAGAAATACAAGATTCTGAGCGGCAACCCCAACAAGAATGGTCGTGAAAAGTACATGGAAAAACCTGAGATTCAAAGTAAAAAACTCAAGATGCTGCAAACCAGTAGGTTCACCATCCTTGCGCTGAGAACCGTTGCCGTGGGAGCAGGCTGACGTGGGTGTGACTGTTCTACTCGCTTCACTTAACCTTTGCGTCTCAGATTTGGTCACAGCCGCAGCAGTTCCCCTTACCTGCGGCCTGTTACCTGACGTCACCTGAGAACCGTCGGATGTAGGGGCAGCTGACGCGGAGGCAGCACGGACTTTGATTGTACCTGGACTTGAGTTAAAACTGTAACAGTCAACGTTTACGTAATAGTCTGGCTGGAATGTGATCCAGAGCCGGCCGGGAAACTCTCAGGGATGAGCGAATGAAGTGAGCTTGTCCAAAGATCCCTGGTGCGGCGGTGATGTGGCAGGTGGCCCAACAGATAAAGGCACCTGGATCTCCAGGTTAATGAACTAATTTTCCTTTGCGGTAGGTGCCTGTGCGACCGCACGTAGCCACTAAGATAAAAACCCAACCCGGGGATGTCAGGTTGAAGACAACTTCTCTCAAGACTCTTCCCTCGCCGCCTCCCGTTTTCCCCGGATGAACCTTCTGCTTGATTCGACCGTGGTCTCCAGGTGGGACTCTCACAGCAAGGCTGCCCTGAAAAGGTCCAAAGACACGAAATCAAGAATTCCACAAACATTCCTACGTTTCGAATCGCACACCATGCTGAGTAGCGGGACAAATCCCCACATCACTCTGCTCTGCCCCCCAGGCTGCGTGTCCTGCGGCGGACGCTGCCCACACGTTAGTGACGCAGCAGCCACGGGGGCCTCACGTTCACGTTACCCGTGTTTCACTTAACGGCCCCGAAACAGGAACAGGGATGCGGGCAACTCCAGCACGCTGGGGAGACGCTGCCAAGTGCCTCCACCAACTGAAAGGCGAGTCCAGGAAAACAAGGAGTTTCTGAGCGCGAGAGAACTTTCCCTAACTTCTTACAGCGCGTTGCTGACACCGTGCTGCTTGGTCAGCGACGGCTGCGATGCCCAACCGGCCCCGCCCGCAGGTCCTACTGGATCACAGGCAGGGGGCCTGCTGGGTCCGGGGCCGCACCGCCTGCGGGTTCAGGGGCGCACTGTGGAGTGCGCCCCCGAGGAGAAGGGGGCGGCCGCATGAGGAGTCGCCCCTGGTTCACTTGGGGGCTCCAAGTCTGAAAGAAAGGATACCCCTTTCATGGTTTTAAAGAATTTGATAATTAGTTAATCTAATACACACTACGTTTTCATTTTTATATGTCGCCTTTCAAATATATAGATATGTATGTATATAGACACACACACACACGTACTGTGTACATATAAAGATACAGTAATATGATGTGAGGTGGGGTGGGGTGGGGTTCTTCTAACTTAAATCTTACAAGGAAATAAGCAGTTTATACCCAAAACATCCTTTCTCAGAGAAACGAACTCATGCTAAAATATTAGCATTCTCATTTTATTTTTAATGATTAAAATTATAATTAACATAATAAAACTCCTTTCCCTTGTCCCTACAAAGAGATTATTACATATACATTCAGAGTGTCTTTTTGGAGGTGTTTTGCTGAATGTTGATGCCCCTGCCAAAAATAAGGTCCTGCTGCTTCTCATTCAGGTTATTCCTCTCACTGGCTTTCCTTTTTCGGAAGACAAAGTCAGCACACGCCCAGAAATTCGGGCTAGGTGAGAGGCCACGTGGGCAAGACAGGCCCTCCCGCACAAAGGCAAATCAGCAGCGACAGTACCAGAAACAAGGAAACAAACGCTCGGTCCCGCTACAGGCACAAAAACGCACTACAAACAAGTAACCTTCCTCAGGGCACCTTTCTCTTATGGGGGGTGGGGGAGGTTCCTTAAAGCACATTTAGAAGCCCTCTTCACGTCTTGTAAAATAATTCAATTTTAGGATAGCAAAACTAAAGCAAAAGGCTATTTCTCTTTACACATTTACTCTCTCGGGAAAAGTCTAGTTCTGCTACGAAACAGACTCTAACACTCATCAAGCCTCTGTGGGCTGTTGCGGAGACACAGCTACGGGGGTGGGTCTTCACGTTACGGAGTGTTAGCCGCGAGGTCACGCCCGCCCGCCAGCCTGCACGGCCAGCGACACCGCAATGCCTCCAGGGCAGTGAGCTGGCTTCTTCCTCCACCATCTCCACTTGCAAAGGGCACCCAAGAGCCAGCCCCAGGGGCTCAGAACCCACGTTTTTCCTTTTGATGACTTATTGAAAATACCCACTTTCGGTTCCCGACTTTAAATCAGCTCTGAAGGCTAACCCAGAGACAAGGCAACTTGGCTCAAAGCCCATGTGCCTCCCGCCAGGAGGCCTCACGGTCTGCACTAGGTATTTCACTGAAAATAAACGAAACTTAGTTCTGAAATCTAAGGACACCGTTTGCAAAATAAAATCACGGTGGTTTCTCTTCTCTTCCAGGGACCCAGTGTAGTAATTCCTCCATGTTAAACCTGACTTTCCTGGGAAGCAGAAATTGTATTTGCAAATCTCCAGCACAGAATTACTCAGAACATGGAAGGCCTACGTTGAAAGCCGTTCACAGGATCACATCGAAGCTGCACAGGAGGCCCCAGTGGTCACTGGCAAACCTGCCGCAGTCCAGTTTCTCCAGCCCAAGGAGGTCCAGACTTCGGGGGACAAAGTGGCTGCCATCTGCGGCGGCTGCGAAGAGGACCCGATCGAAGCGGTGCTTACAGGCTGCCCGTATCCCCAGGTTGGAGTTCGCCTGCGTGTCCCACGTGTACTGGCAATGCCGGGGCTTGCCCAGAAACTCCCAGACATCCGAGATGTTGCTGGGCAGACCACCACACTGGGTCACCTGAAGAGACAGGGAATCTGTGAGATTCAGCGTTTCCCCCTAAATTAAAAGGGTGTCTTTACGATGCCGCTACATCCATTTCAAGCCGGAAGGTCCGTTACGGAGAGTGCACAGATGCAGCAGGGGCGGTGGCGGCCGCGGCTGCCCCGGAAAACGTGCCCTGCTGCAGGGCGGGGGTGGTGACACCGGTCCAGAGCCACGGGAGCCTGGACCCTGCCCTGCTCTTCTGCCTTAAAGGAGAGCCCTAACCTCGGGTGTCAGGGACGTCGGAAGGGACCCCTGGCCTGGCTATGGCTTCGTTCTTAAAAAACGAACAAACAGGAGCGAAAAGAAGGCGAGTCTGCTACTCTAGTCTATACACTCAGAAGTTGTCATTTTTATGATCCCAAAGTCAACTGCCTTCGGTTTTATTTGGAATTTACTAATGACTCTTCCTTCTTCCATTTGCACCCCAGGTTAAATATACGTAAAACTCGCCGTTTTAACGTACACAGCTCAATGGCACTGAGCACATCCACCTAACAGGGCAGCCTTCGCCGCTGTCCCCCTCCAGAACCTCCTTCTTGCTCATGTTAACATTAGGTCGCTTTTCGCTCTCGACTGTTTGTGGAGGGCGTTCCCCATGTATCCTGAATACTGCTTGGCGGGTGCACGACTTGCAAATATGTCCCCCACGCCACGGTCACCTTTTCAGCCCCCTGGTCGTGTCCCTCCATGCAGCTAAGTCTGAAATTTTTACGTCATCCTCCTTCTCTGTTGCTTCTTCGTTATCAGGGCTTTTGGTGTCATACCCAAGAAGTCGTTGCCAAATTCAACATCAGGAAGCTTTCCCTGAGTCTTCTCTAAGAATTTCATAGTTTTAGATCTTTGATCCACGTTAAGTAAACCATCACGCAGGGTGTAAAGTAAAAAGCCAGTTTCAACCCCATTTGTTGAGAAGCAGAATTTTTAAAAGGTCAGTGGTCACTCCAGTAGATGCCAAGTCCAGCTATACCGTGACCCACTAACCCGCAAGCAGGCCGGCGGGGAGCCTGGCTGTCTGATTTCCCGTGTGAGGACAGCGGCCGCCTGCCCCGCCCCCGCTCCTGGGCGCCCGCAGCGTTTCCCCGAGACTCGGTTGCCCCGCCACGGCCCAGACCCATCCGCGGATCGTCCCCCAAGCTCCCTTACCCACGTCGCCCGCGTCAGTCGAAAGGAGCCCGAATTAGTTTCCATAGCTGGTAACCTGCCCATAAACGTTGAACTGATGTTGCCACTCACTTCGTAATCCCGTAAATTTGTATCCCCGGCAAATATCACTGTGGCGGACCCTGAAGCCTCCTGCATTTTCTTCAGAACCGTTTTGAGCTGATTCTTCCGTTCCCCGGCATGCGCTCTGGTGCTCTCCAAGTGGGACGTCATAAGGCACAGGTCGATTCCCGACACGCTCACCTGCGACAGGATAAATCGGGACAGCAGTTGAAACAGAATCAGATGACTGCACCGCGGCAGTTAACTGAGGGAACCGGCCTGGTCAACACGGCGCTGCTCCGTCAGGACTCTGCCCTCCACGCAGACTTGAGAGCAGCACCCACGCTCCCTCAAGCCCTAGCTCAAAGGACGTGGCCACGGGGCTCTGCCCCTTCCTGTGTTTGTACAGCACACGGGAGTGTTCACGCCCCCAGACTGAACACAGCATAGTTACTTGGGCACAAAGACGGTTCTTGGCCCACGGCTACCGCGCCCAGAGCCCGCACGCTGGTGCAGAGACGGCTGGTGCCGAATCTTGCTTTTCCGCCTGCAGCCGTGCCCCCAACAAGGTGGGACGTGTCCTTAAACTAGCTGCCCAGACTTAAAGCAAATCTTTCCCACTGCGCTTTCCTGACCTACACTCTGAATCCGACCTGCTGCACCAGCTTCTGGTCTCCCCACCGCTTTCTGCGCCCCCCACACCCAGCCCAACACCAGGCACTTATACCCAGAGGCCTGCCCGCCCCCCTGCAAGTTTGCTCACACCTGTTCTATCACCTGGGCTGCTCTGTTTAGTTTTTTTTTTAAAGACTTTATTTATTTTTAGAGAGAAGAGGAAGGGAATGAGAAAGAAAGGGAGGGAAACATTAACGCATGGTTGGCACCCCCAACCGGGGACCTGGCCCCAACCCAGGCAAGTGTCTTGACTGTGAATCGAACTGGCGACACTTTGGTTCTCAGGCCAGTGTTCAATCCACTGAGCCACACCAGCCAGGGACGGGCTGTTGTTAAACCCTTCATCTTTCATACTTCTCAGGGCCCAATGCAAACACAACTTCCTCCGCACAACCTCCATGGAGCAACCCAGCCCATCTCGTCACAAGAAAAAGATTATTCCTGTGTGGTGACAGGTGTTCACTGGATTTGTTGTGGTGACCATTTCACAATATAGACAGATGTCAAATCACTATGTTGTACACCTGAAATTAATGTTAGGTCGATGACACCGCAATTCAAAAAAAACCTCAGCCCAGAGTCGTTCCTCCGTTCTCTAACCGGCCGAGGCACGTTGCTATGCCTCCCCCGCAGCATGTGCGCCTTTCCCTTCCCTCACTTCCCTGCTCCACCACGTCTCCACCGCTGACCTGCGAACACTGACACCCGAGCGCCATGGGCCTGACCCCGGGGAGCCTGACCCCCGGGAGCCCGACCCCGGGAGCCGCGCTTGGCGGGCTCACAGCCGACGTGCACTCAGTACAGACGAAGCTAGGAGCTGAGTGGTGCATGTTACTGCCTCTTCCACAGTCTTAGGAAAACATCTAACAAATCAAGGAGTTTATTTTAAAAGTTTCTCTCTATTTGAAATTCATATAAAAACTTCCTTTATAAAACTCTTTGACCATTAAGGACTCTACATTGAAATAATATATAAGAAAGAATCAGTAAACGGGGAACAAATTTTCCTCTACAGACAATAGTTATAAATAAGGACACCACCATGGCTCTATAAAGAAGAACCTGTTGTTTTTAAAAAGCATTTGACTTTAAAAAAATTACTTACATGCACACATAAAAGGTTCCTCATCATTTTTGTATTTGGAAAAGGAATAATCTCTTGGCTTTTAATTTTCACTCTCGATTTCTTCAACATCATGGCTGTGAAATATCCTTCTTTATGACCTTTAAATGTTTATGGAAAAGAATTTAGGTGGAGGGGACAAGAGTATCCGTTGTTCACCACAAGTTCCCCTACTGAACATTTTATAACAAATAGGGATATATACTTAAAAGATCTTAATCTTAAAAGTAACCTATTTCAAAATAGTTTAAGATGGCCAACCAAGTCCCTATGTTTACCTGCCCCCTCCCAAAATGTAACAGCAAATATAAGAAATATAAAAACAAACACGACTTCACCTAAGTGCCAAAAACAGTGAATGGTGCCAATGGGAAACAAAGTTTGAGAGATTTCTGAGCGAGCAGACGAGACTTAAACGGGGCACACTGACATTCACTGACTTCTTTCTGCGGCAGCGCCAGCCAATTCCAGTCAATGAGCAGAATGTTCAGGAAGGCGTAAAGGTGCAAGAAGAAAGGAGAAGAACCGCAGCAAGAAGGCAGTGAGTGAACGTTTCCAACCGTTTTTCAGAAAACCAAGTGGATGGAGGAGTGTTAACTGGTTTACGAGAACAGAAAGGAACCAGAAAATGAGGAAAAGGAATACGAGGGAGGAGGAAAAGGAGGAAGGAGGAAAGAAGAGGGAAAGGGAGTGGCGGGGGAAGACTGGCCAGCTAGAGAAGGCAGGTGGGCAGGACAGGGAGGGGGGGAGACAGAGGGAAGAATTTTCCACAACTGAAGGTCACAAACCTCCAGACTGAAAGTTCCTACCAAGTGTTCAGAGCAATACAGTAAGCGAAAAAAAGACCCAAAGAAGACTAGGATTCAAAAGACGACCCTTAAAGCTTGGTGGTGGTGGCGGTGGTGGTGGTGGTGGGGGATTAGCAGGGCTTCAAACTTACAATCACCAGTAATGGAAACCAGACAACACTGAACTAACACCCTCAAAATTCTGAAGAAACATGACTTTCTTTCTACCTAGAAACTGACGTCCAAACTCTCAACCAATGACGAGCAGAGAACGCAGATATTCCCGCGTGTGCTGGGGATCAGGAACCCACGCTCCACACACACACCGTTCCTTAGAGAGGGATTACAGAAGGTGCCCCAACAAATGAGGACGAAAACCGGGGAAAGCAGTGGTCAGAGGGCAAGACACCCGCGAGGCAAAGTGAATCCCCAGGAAAAGGAAGGAAAGTCATCCACAGAGAGAAAGAGGTGGAGGCGGAGTGGGAACCTCTCCTTCACCCGGAGTCTGGGTAAAAGTGAGTGAGAAAACATGAGACTTAGCCCCAAGCCATGAAATCACCAAGGGGCACGTTAAACGCACTTCATAAAAACAAAATAGGTGGAAATCAAAAACTTACCCAGAGTAAAAGCTAGAAAAAAATAAAGGCCTTTTGAAAAAGCATAATCACCCCTGCGTATACTATATATGAATATAGTATGTGTAATATAACTGAAAAATAAAAAAAATTTGGAAAAAGCACAACCGTAATGCAATTATCACTTAAAATTTTTAACAATTTAACTTCACCAAAAAGCTACTGTGTCTCAAATTTGGGCAAGTCCTACTTTTCTGAGGTAGCATCCATTTCAATCATGTTTCCACAGACATTACCATGAAGCTGGATAAAAATTCTCCTGTCGCCCGTCCAGTACCCTGTGTCTGGACGCTGGAAGAACGATAGGAGAATCCAGTATCCTTTGTTCAAACTTATTTGGTTTGTGGCTTTTTTTCTTTTTTGCCTGTGCTCCAATAAGCTAACTTTGATGTAGCTCTTTCACTGACTTATTTTTCAAAGGAAACAAGTTCATAGGAAAGTTGTTACCTGTAATGATCTTATAGTTACTTGCGGTCCTCTTTAGGAAGCTATAATATGGAGGAATAACTTCCTGGAGAAATATCACATCGGGGCTGTACCTAATTAAAAACATGAACTGATGACAAACAGCAGGTACACATTTCATCTGCAGCTCCCCCGGGTAGGAAAACGCCACAACGTAAAAGAAATCCAGCACTATTACCCTCTGCGGACACCTGCCAACCAAGGTGTAACATAAAATGAGAGCTCTGTGCTGTTGAGCACAGAGCTGTGAAGGCCGATTAAAAATATACGAGCATGACAACACTGCTAAGTTAAAAGAACGAGAGTCGCTGGCAACAGGCCCCGCGACAGAGCGCAGAGAGGTTCTGCGCTCCCAGGGGCCGCTCCCCGCGAGCGCCGCTCTTTCCCTTCCCGGGAGTCTATCCGGGACGCAGAAACTGCACCCGGAGAACCAGGCGGCTCACCGCAGCCTGGCCTTGAGGTCATTTCATTCTCACAGCAGCAATCGGGTGCAAAGGTGACCAGTGACCCCGCACGGAAGGCTTCCAACAAAACCCAGGGTTCCACCTGCCCCTCCCACAGCCCGAGAGCAGGATCAGAGCCGGGGGTCCAGAGCCTCAGCGGGACCCTCTTGGCTCGCAGGTCACACGCAGGACCACGCAGCCCTCCCCCAGAACGAGGACACGCACAGAGCCAAGGTGGAGCACACGCCTTTGACCCTCTCCAGCAGGTGGTTCAGATCCAGGCCGTCGATGTTCCAGCTGACCAGCGAGAGCGCGCTGCCGTCCTCGGGCTGCAGGCTGGTCCCCGCAGGCGGGGCCTCGGCTGCCGCCTCCTCGGTCAGGTCCACGCTGCAAGGTCAGAATGGAATGCACCTCTGCAGACAAGCTATACACTGCTTCATCTGAACAAGTATTTCATAACGAGTTGCGGCCCTCATTTCAGGTCACATTTCAAAAGACCCCAAAGTTCCTGCCAGCAGAAGAGCAAGCATCCGGGGACCAAGGAAAACACCCTGGCTTGTCAGCCAAACGTCTGCCCCCTCCCGGCCTCCCACGACAGGTGTCACAACCGTCACTGTCGGTCTTGTAAACCAGGACCCCAGATTAGGAATGGAAGATTCCCAAAGGTATTCGGACTCATTTTAAGCCAGAGTTGAAGATCTCTCTGCGGCTAGTAAGAGCTGCAAGTGCTCATTATCCCTCACCAAGAGCCGCAGTCTGACCCCAACCCCATCCTGAGACCTGGGTCCAGGGCCTTGGGGACCCGCCTGGCCAGCATGACAGTGACTGGGGTCCTCTGGGAGGCCCTGCGGCTACCCTCCGGCATCCTGGCACGCTCTCTACAGCAGCCCAGGCCCCTCGACTCCCTGTGGCCGCCCCACGCCGTGAGCCAGGGAGGCCAGCCCTCGGGCAGCGGTCCTACATGACCCAGCTGCCCGCCGCCCCTGCGCTGGGCAGAAACCAGTGCGAGATGTTTCCCCATTTCTTCTGTGGTACTGAGCTGTCTTCCAAACAGCCACACAAAACCGCAAGCCCTGCAGCCCAAGAGACGCAGAGGAAATGTTGCAGATTACACCGGGAGCCCAACAGACCGACCAGACAGGACCAGAACGCGACCTCGGAACCCTCTCAGAAGCACAGGGTCCGCTGCCCAGCGAGGTCTGGGGAAGCCCCCCATCTCGGCCTGAACCCCGGATGCAGAGGCAGACCGAGTCTTGTCTCCCGTCTGGCCGCCAGCTGGGTTCCAACTAAAACTCCTGTCCACCCCAGAGGCTGGTGCCAAAGGCGCAGGCATCCGAGTGGAGAAATCAAGATGTGACGGCGCGTTTCCATGAGGTACAGAGAGGTTCCAGAAGTAGGTTCTTGGGTTCATAACTTTAAAAGTATATATCACAGCATTTCAAGATGGAGCACCAGCCTGCAACCCAAAGGTATGTTGCCAGTTGGATTCCCAGTCAGGGCCCGCAGATGGGGGCGCACAAGATGTAACCACACGTTGATGTCTCTCTCTCCCTCCCTTCCCCTCTCATAAAATAAGTAAGATGCTGTATTTTTTTTAAAGAAAGAATCCCTAGGTGTTTGATGAAATGGCAGTTTCCGGTTTAGTACATAAAGTAATAAAATAAAATTGAAAGAGCACCCCCTGTGCTAACTTCCCCTCCCGGCCCAGCTGGGCGTCTCCCAACATTTACTCCAGGGTAGTTCTGCATCCTTTCTCTCTGTGACCTCCGCACTTTGTGGCCCGCAGGCCGTGTCCCAGGAGTATGCCCCTCGTCTGCATCTGATGTTCTCTTCAGGTCCGGGTTATGCATTTGGGGCAGGTACGGCACACGCGTGACAGTGCGTCTCCCTCAGGGCATCTGTCTCAGGAGGCACTTGGCTCGAACTGTGTGCCCGGCTATCATGCTGACTCGGGTCCCTGGGTCGAGGCGCTGCTGCCCGATTTCCCCACCAGCCCCTGAGCCCACCCCCTGTAAGCATTTGGTGGGCAGCCGCGGGGGCTACGGCCCGGTCAACACCTGGTTTCTCACGGACTTCCGCCGATTAGCTTGTGTCCACGGGTGATTCCTGTCTGGAGTCACTACCACTATGGTGGATCCCACCCGGTGCTGTGTCCTAATGCCATTGTACTGAGTATGTGGAATTCCACCGCAAGGACAACGTACTGTGGAGTCTTACTTGATTCTACAGGCGACGCCTTGCTGTCCCTGGAGTAACAGGGGCAGGCGTGCATGTTCCACAGACCCGCTTTTCTGGGAGGCTGTCCGCAGAGGAGGAACCACCCATCCAGGACGCAAGCGGCCTTGCAAGTTACCTGGTTTCCCTAGAGGGTTCTGCCTCGTTCGTCTGCAGCCTCGAACCGCACGTTTCCTGTGCTTCGCGTGAAGACTTACTTTCACCGCCCAGGTCGCCGGCGGCCGCACTGGGGCCCCAGGGAGATGCGTCAGCCGCGCGGCCGGGCTCGTCTCCATCCCCCCGGGCTTCCGCCCGACCCCGCCGGCCCCGCCGACTCACCGGGACCCCGGCGCGGAGCGGCGCGGGGCGTCGTCGCCTTCCACCTCCGGCTCGAAGTAGGCGTTCAGCGCCCTCTACGGAAAACAGACACAGAGTGGGCTCGTGCGCGCGGCGCGGCGCGGCGCGGCCCCGGCCCCCGCGAGCGCACCTCCATCTGCCAGGCGTTCTCGTCCAGGTAGCGCCACGCCTCGGCGGAGTCGCAGCCGGCGACGGTGCTGAAGCTCTCACACAGCAGGAGCCGCTTCTTCTCCGTCGGGTCCCCGTTTTCCAGCTCCACATCCTGCCAAAGGTCCAGACTGCGCTTCCGCTCCATCGCCGCCACCCCGCACCGCCCGCGGCTCCGCGCTCTGCGCCGGCGCCCACCCCCAGCGTCCCGCGTCAACGGCCCGGCGGGAAACGCGGCCCAACCCCGACCGCGGGGCGGGGCTACGCGGCCGGCGCGGGGCGGGTCTGCGGGGCGGGTCGGGCGCGGTCGGGGGCGGGGCGAGGGCGGGTCGGGCGCGGGCGCGGGCGGGGCTGCGGAGCGGGCACGGAGCGGGGGCGGGTCGGGCGCGGGGCTGCGCGGCGGGCGCTGCGCGGCGGGCGCGGTCGGGGGCGGGGCGAGGGCGGGGCGCGGGGCGGCGGGGGAGGGGCGGGCGCGGGCGCGGGCGGGGGAGGGGCGGGCACGGGGCGGGGACGGGGCGGCGCGCGTCCGCGGTCACACGGGACGCGCAACCTCGTGGCGCGAGCGCGAGCAGCGGCGGGGACGGGGCGCGCACGGCGAGAGCGCGGCTTCTACTTTGCGTCCTCTGCGTCCTCGTCGTCCTTGCTCTCTCGCCTGGTCAGGGGCTTTGCTTCTGGCGGCGGGTCGGGTCCGTGCGGGATGAGCCTGCTCCAGCGTGCGCGGCAGGCCCTGACGGTGATGACGAGTGTCCCGGGTTTCGATAAAGTTTTGGAAAAGGTACTGGCGGCGCGGCCGCGGCGGGGCGTGCGGGAGAGGAGGCGCCGCGCTCGCGTCTCGCTCGATTCTGCCCCTGCGCCCGCAGCTCGGCCGGGGGTCACCGCTCCTCCCGGGGCGCCGCCATGTGCCCGCTCGGGAGCGCGGGCTGCGCCTGGCGTCTCGAGGAGGCAGCGCTGCTCGGCTCCGGCGCCGGGAGGACGGTGGTGCGGTCCTTCCCAGCCGGCCAGCGGCGCGCCCGAGCCCGCAGGTTTCTCGCCGCGTCCCACACCGGCCTGCAGTCCGGTTCTGTGCCCTGGCGGGGAATCCAACCTGCGACCTTTGGGTTCGCAGGCCGGCGCCTTACCCACTGTGCCACCAGCCAGGGCTAATAGTCAGATTTTAAAAAGCAAAAAGAAGCCCTGGCTGGTGAAACAGTGGATAAGGCGCCGGCCTGCGAACCCAAAGGTCGCTGGTTCGATTCCCCGCCAGGGCACAGAACCAGGTTGCAAGCCAGGTCTGTAGCTGGAGGCAGGTGTAAAGGCAACCATACGTTGATGCCTCTCTGCCTCTCTCCCTTCCCTTCTCTAAAAAAAGAAATAGGCCAATTAATGTTACTGATGTAGTTTAAGTAGCTCATACCCAAAATAATCTTTTAACGTGTAATCAATAGAAAAATGTATTTCTATTTTATGCTTAACTTTGAAAGCCAGCGTGAATTTTACATTTACAGCACCTCTCCATTCAGCGTGGCCAAGTGTCATGTGCACAGGTCAGTACCACGGAAGGTGCTCTGAGTTTGTTAATTTGATCTAAATTTGCGTGGGCAGAGTTGCTAGGGGTGGACGTTTATGCATAGTGGTCTGTAAATCTAGTTGTAGGCATGATTCCTTTCCTTTTACTGTAAATCTTAAGGGGATGTGACTTGGGTGGTTCTCACTGGGGATGACTGCTCCCTTCAGGACATTTGAAAAGACGTTCTGGTTGTCGCAGTTGGCGTAGGGTGGGCGAGGCACTCCTGGTACCCGGTGGGTAGAGGCAAGGGAAGTTGCTAAATGTTGTGCAGGGCATAGGTTCTCTGCCTGGTCCCCACCAGAGTCATCCAGCCCAAGTGTCAACAGTGCTGAAGTTGAGAAAACGTGACTTAGATCATCCTGTTAATCACTAATTTTGTCTTCAATCAAAACTAGAAAAATTGCTACCCTTGTTTTTTCTAAATATAAACCATGTCCTTGTACTGAACTTTGAGTTGGTAGATTGGATCACAGCATCTCCTTGCATCGAACAGAACTGGTTTTTCTCTAAATCTCTGGTTAACAATTCATCATATGAAAGTTATTAAAAATAACCCGTGTTTTTTGTTGTCTCACTGGACCTTAACGGACAGAGTTATTTTATGTCAAAATAGTTGTCCCCAGGTTAAATATGCCACTAGAGTTTTTCAAGGCAAGAAATGTTTGTTTTTAAATGCCCGAATGTTACAACTCAGTTAAGGTACAGAATGTTACAACAAGTCTCCCAGACACCCCTGAGCTCTTTCCAGGGCTTTTGCAAAGAAGGAGGGAGCCGTTTCGGAGTTGGAACAGCAAGGGAAAGGTTCCCGGCTGTTCTTCACACCACCTGCTCCGCGCTGCGGGTGGAGTAACGGCTGGGGGCCTGGGCAATGTATTCCAGTGGGGGCCTGGGCCTTAGCCACAGTTGTGTCACCCCACAGAATCTCCGAAGGATGGTGACTTCCTCTTCTCCAAAGGGGAGCTCTTGAAGAATGCCCTGCAGTCACCCCTGGTATGGATGTCAAGTCAGTGCATGACATCTTACACCCAAATGCCTTTCTTTTAGCCTCTTCTGTTTTTAGAACCTCTGTTTTGTCTGGGCTGGTGTGGCTCCCTGCACTGAGCGCTGGCCTGTGAACCGAAAGGTCGCCAGATCAGTTCCCAGCCAGGGCACATGTTCCCCAGTTGGGGGTGTGCTAGGAGCAACCCATAGATACATCACTTATGTTTCTGTCTCCCTCTTTCTCCCTCCCTTCCCCCCCCCCCGAAAGTAAGTAAAAACCTTCTATTTCAGGTGTTTATCAATACCCACAAGACTTGTCTTTTCTAAAACAGAAAAAAATCGAGACTCAAATGTCCGGCTGCTGCTATGAGATCACTTAAACCAGCCCAAACGTTAAGTATTGTCAGATGCAGTGACCTGGGAAAGAATGCTCCTACGTGAGTAGGTGCTGAAAGCAGATGTGGCGAGAACTGCTGCAGTCAAGGACGGTGTCGCTGGTTAGCGGACCCAGTGACCGTTCACTGGGAGGTGGAGTCAGCGGTAATGTGAACAGGTGCACCACAGTGCTGTCCGCCTGGCTTGTGCAAATTTAAACCGGGAAATACCACCCGTGTTGGCCGGTCAACACGAATCAATATTGTAGGGAAAAGGGTTTGGCATCCACTCAGAACAACTCTTCGTACCTCAGAAAATTCCTAACTTTGGCCGCGGTGAACAGCTGACCACTCTCAAGGGACATGACGATGAGTTCACATTTCTTCTGCCCCAGGCGGGCCGGGGCCGTTCTCTGCGTTCACCCTCTGGAATGGAATGGAATGCTGCCCACTTACCGTACTGCCGCCTCAGCAGCCCTTTCATTTGCCCTGGTTTGCAGGGACCTCAGAATGTTGTCATCGAGTGTGTGTTAGGACAGCTGTCCAGTCCCCCACACAGTTCCCACAGTCCATCCTGGGCGGCGGCACTGCGCCCGGACAGGCTCAGCGGTGTCACTCGCCGAGAAGTGGCAAGTGGGAGCCAACATGGTCCCAGGCCCCGAATGGAGGCTGAGGCAGCGCCTTCACTGTTCTGCCTTTCTTCCAGGTCAAGGCCACAGAGAGCCAGAGTAGGAGAGCGCTCTCACCAACATGACCCATGTGATGGCAGCCCCGATAGCAGCCGCCCTTGTGGGTATTATGGAACAAGCCAGTAGTAGCCCTTGACCAGAGCTGGGGAAGGTCCTGCTCCTCTGACCTCTTCCTCCCTGACAGCTGAGGCTAGGACCCTCAACCGCAGGTCCACTGCCGGCAGGAGTACAGGCTGCTTGAGGTCCTAGTCTCAGCTGTTCGTGCTCCTCTCGCCCCTCAGGTGGGACCGCGCCCGAGGACCAGGCCTTCCGGCTTGCCCCCCGCACGCCATTGGTGCTTGGACTCACATTCGCCGGCACCAGGGCAGTTCCACCTGGCCCGGCTTGGAGTGTGGTCTCAGTCCACCCCGGTGACTAGATCACCTAGCGTGTCCACGGACTGGATCCTGTTGCTTTACCTGTTGGGCAACATGTCATGCTGTTGAGGATGGCTGGTAAATCACAGGGTGGTTTGACTTCAGGGCCCTCTGGAGGATGCACAGCAAAACCTCTCAAGTTGTGGTTTGAAACTCCAGTGTCTTCCTGACGGGAGCTGTCAATCTTGAGCCTTAATAGTGAGCAACTAGGGAGACTCCGAGGAGGAGTCTGTTCTCCCCATCCCGGGGGACCTGAGGGTAAACCACCCTGCGTTTGCCTACGAAACGGAGATGCTCCCGCGTGAGACGGCAGGTGGACAGCATCGGTCCCAGTGCCAGGCGTGTCACGGTGCTCAGTCAGTCACCAGGACCTCAGTAACCATTTCCTGCTTTAGACTTGCGGGTCTCCAGGACCAGACACCCCCGGGGCTTCAGCTGGGCGGTGGGACTGACAGATGCGCCAGCCCCTGGCGGCTCCTTCACTTCTAAATGTTATGCTGCGGGGGCTTGTAACGTAAAGACACAAGAAACACGTGTCTGTTACTTTTGTTTCTTTTTTTTAAGATGGGTAACGTAAAATTTAAACTTACTCCACGTTTTATCTTTCACGTAATTCTTTTGCTTTGTGATACTGTGATACCTGACAGCCATCCTGTCTCTTTGCTGGATTCAGGTGTTAAACTTTTCATAGGAAACTGAGTTTATGGCATAGCCTTACTATTTTAAAACCAATCGTTACAAAGTCATTTCAAAAATTACTGTGCAAAAACAGGAACACAGATCGCAGGGACTGTTAAGAGATACACTAAGTGGTTGCAGGTCCTAAAGCTGGAAAACTCTGATGGGATCTTAGATCCCTGCCCGAGGGGTGGAGCAGAAGATGGCTCCTGGTTTTCCTTGGTGCCTTTGTAGAAAGTGTACACGAGGGTTGCCTTCCCGCGTCACCTTGTTTGTGGTGGCAGTTGAACCCAGTGGGGTTTTGACCAGCCGCTCGAGCTTTTCCGATAGCCCACGATGCTCACCGCCGTGTCTGTCTGCGTGTAGGTGACACTCGTCTCTGCAGCTCCTGGGAAGGTGACCTGTGAGCTGAAGGTGGAGAAGGAGCACACCAACAAGATTGGCACCCTCCACGGGGGGCTGACGGCCACCCTGGTGGACATCATCTCGACGCTGGCGCTGCTGTGTACCGAGAGGGCCGTGCCGGGCGTCAGTGTGGACATGAACATCACGTAGGTGGCCGGGCTGCACCCTGGGACTCACCCTGCGGGCCCCCTGGCTCGTAACTGTTTTAGTTCAGGACAGGGAAAGGCCGAGAGCAGTTTAATACCGGGGAAGCCTTCATGCGGACGTTGTCACTTCTGTGTGACAGGGTGGCCGCAGGCGTCCAGTTTGCAGCCCCGAGTCTCGCTGATACAGGGACATGCTCTGCAGGTTAAGTGCACCAGCTGGGGGCCGGCTGGGCATGGCCACTCACGGTGACAGTGCCCGAGGCTCCAGGGCTCCAGGTGCACCCACTGGGCCCCACGGGCCCCGCCCTGCCCACTGGGAGTGCGGACCCTTTCTGCCAACAGCAGAGGGACTGGGTGCGAGAGGGCAGTGGAAATGCACTTACTCATAGTTTTTTTCCCCCTCAGATTTTATTATTTTCAGAGAAGGGCAGGGAGGAAGAAAGGGAGATAAACATCCATGTGTGGGTTGCCTCTCCCCTGCCTCCAGCTGGGGACCAGGCTGGGAATCGAACCAGCGATGTTCACGGGCCAGTCCGTGCCAACCCGCAGAGCCACACCAGCCAGGGCAGTTATTCAGACTTTAAGCAATCTGATCTATTAGGCTTATGCCAGAAACATCCAGTCCCTCTTGACTACGGAAGTAGCTGAAACTGAGGGCCCAGCCAGCAGATGGCAGGACCAGGCGAGTTGCAGGTGCTCTTCCGGGATCAGGCCCGCAGGAAGAATGTGGTGGGTGTTGGGGCAGGGTCTGCTGTCCTCGCCTCCCTCCAGGGGCTGGGCAGCTGCACCAGTGGCTCCTGTACCTTCCGTCTCTCGCCGAGCAGTCTTCCCGCCATCTCAGGTACTGCAGCCCACAGCCTGAGGAGTGTTTAGAAAGTCAGGTTTGGCCTGTACATCTGACACCAGTATTGGCGCCATCAGAGCTGCCTGAGCCTCAGTGAGCCCTGGAACAGACACTAAGATAGTCTCAAAGGTGGCCTGTCGATATTCCAAAGTCAGTGAATGGGTACTTATGAGTACAGGTGCGTAGGAAGTGTATCTGGTAAAAAATGTGCACACAACTCATCACCAGGGTTGTAAGGACCTTGTACTAGTTCCTTGTAGCTGTTTGAGTTGAGTAAGTTCTAAATATGTTGCCATGACCAGACACAGACAACAAGTAACACTTCCCTTAAGGAGTTCAGGAGACTGGGTGAAGGCTGGAAGGAGCCGGAGTGGTAACCGTGGAGCAGTGGGGCGGGCTCAGACCCCTTCCTGTATTCTGGGGAAAAGAGCCAAGTGCAGAGAAGGGCCAGCCGCTCAGGCCTGAAAGGACAGCAAGCTCGCTGACACTGAAACCGCTTGACCCGAGGCTGTTCTGCCACGCACGCCACTGTCCCCTTTAAAACCACTGTCGGTAACTACACTAGTGTTTCCTTTCCAGGTACATGTCACCTGCCAAAATAGGGGAACACGTGCTCATCTCAGCGCAGGTCCTGAAGCAGGGCAGGGTGCTGGCCTTCGCCTCCGTGGACCTCACCAACAAGGCCACGGGGAAGCTGGTGGCGCAGGGCAGACACACCAAGCACCTGGGGAACTGAGGACGACACGCCGTGGAACTCCGGGGTCCCTTCCAAATAAACGAGCACAACCGGACTGAGCCGCAGTGCTGTAAGGGCGCGGAGACCACCTGGGGCATCTTTATTTTTCCATTTTGATCCTCTTCAATTTTTTTAATCCTATGGGTGACCTGGCTGGTGGCTCAGTGGATAGGGCGCCTGCCTGTGAACCCAACGGTCGCTGGTTCGATTCCCGGCCAGGGCACATGGCCAGGTCTCCAGCCAGGTCCGTAGCTGGAGGCAGGTGAAAGGCAACCAGACATCGGTGTTTCTCTCCCTCTCTCCCTTTCCTCTCTAAAAATAATAAATAAATCTTAAAAATCTTTAAAAATAAAGTCCTGTGGGTGAAAAATTCTTAGCTTGGCATTTTGAAAACTCAGATGAAGCAGGAATCTAAACCTAGCAGGGCCACTTTGAGACAAGGTTACCTTGAAACTAAACTTTTTTAATAATAAGCTAAAAGATTAAGTAGAAAATAATGGTCAGTCTTTTATTTTTTTAGATGTTATTTTCAGAGAGAAATGGAGAGAGGGAGACAGGGAGAGAAACACCAAGGTGTGGTTGCTGCTCGTGCCCCCAACTGGGGACCTGGCCACAATCCAGGCTTGCGCCCCGACCAGGAATTGAACCAGTGACCCCTTGGTTTGCAGGCTGGTGCCCAGTCCACTGAGCCACACCAGTCAGGGCAATGGTCATTCTTTAAATGAACCTTAGGTCCTTCTCAGCTATGAAACACCATCTGCTTTTTTTTTTTTTTTTTTTTTTAAGATTTTATTATTTTCAGAGAGAAGGGCAGGGAGGGAGGAAGAAAAGAAGCATCCATGTAATTCAGACATTGCCCATGTTGGAAAGCTAATTTGAGCCCCATGGCCTGTAACTGTCCTTAGGAAGGCTGGAGGCGTGGCACGGGCAGGGTCAGTCTTGCAGGTGTGGTGCAGCTGTCCTGGGGACCTGTTATGGGGCATTTCCTCGTAGGGGAGGGCCATACCATAAGCCCCTTTCCCAGCACCTAGAATAAATGCACACAGATTGGGAATTTCATAGGCTACAGTGTCCAAAAGACCAGGTTCACAAATTGCTGTTGTCCTCAGTGTGCACAGTATTCAGTTTTCCGCAGCAGAGCAGAAAACGAGGCTACCTAAATCTGGAAATGCAATCAACAGGTGAAAAGGTTGGTTCTTCACTGGGACACCTCGGGTCCCTCAGAATTGACATCAACGGAGAACCACCAGTGGCCCTCTGGCCAAGAACGTGGGAAGAGTGTAAGGTCCGGGGGGCTGGGCGCTGGCAGAACGCATCCTCGGTGTCACCAGAAGCAACATCAGTAGCTTGAGGAACTTTCAGTTCAGAGGCCACACACACTCCTCGAGGTTACTGCTGGGACAGTGAGCTCCAGTGTGTCACCCTTATGGCTCATTTTCACTAACCTGGCCGGGAGGTACACGGAGTACTGAGCGTGCGGGATCAAGGTGCAGGTGCGAGGTGCCACCAGACTCGAACGTTTAGGGGTGAATGATGTACGTGGAGGGACGAGAACAAGTGGCGAATGTTAAAGATACTTGTGGGTAAAGGGCACCCAGGAGCTTTCTACTTGGCTCTGAAGCTTTAAGAAGCGTATTCTAAATAAAAACTTATAACCGGAAGCTGCTGACACGTGCCTAACTCGCTGCCACCCAGGGGAGTAAAGTGACAGGGCGCGTGGGCGCTGGAGACAGCTGGTTCGAGCTGCCTGAGGCACCGCCCCGAGAGCTGGCGCCCAGGACAGTACCTGCCAGGCACACACTCCAAGTGGCACCTCCATTCGACTGACGAGGGCATGTGCAAAATTTTTCCTATGAAACAAGGTCTAAGGTCAAGGTGATAAAAGCTGACAAAATGTCAGTTCGTCTCTTGTTGAAATCACCAACCCAGTGGCCGGGGTTTTCTTCTGCAGGCATTTGTCTAACATGTGCTGTAACCCTCTGGTCGGCGGAGGTAACGCCCACCCAGGGACAAAAGAAGTCACCACGTCAAGTTTCGTGTGTTCACCTGAACAGTCAGGAACTTTCACCTATTTTATTTAGGTTTGCATTTTTTTCAAATTCCAACCAGAGGCTAAATACAATCGGAAACCAGTAAGCACTAAGTTTTGCTCCAAAGGAGTTGAGATTTACTCCCATAAAGAATGCAACCCTTCAGCAAAGCTTTTCTTCATTTCAAAGGAAAAAAAAACAAAAACACAAAACCCAGAAAACTATACAGTAGTCTCTCCTTACGTTCATTGCACAAAATGAGTTCTGCTTTCGTAACTGACCATGGCTGTCTGTACAATTTAAGATTCCAACCTTTTCTACTCCAGAAAAACCTTATTTTTTCTTTTTAGGATGGTGTAAAAACCAGTATTTCTACACAACTCACTGGAATTTTTTCTTAGTAATAAAAACCTCTTCTCTTTAAAACCAAACCAAAACGAAACCCAGAAGGAAAGTCCTCTACCTAAGGTGGCGTCTGCAGCTGAGAACATCTCGGGCCTGCAGACTCCAGGCCCACTCGCCGTGTCAGACCTGGGCCGGCAGCGAACTCGGAGGACAGCCACCTGGGAAAGAGATCTGGAAATAAATACACATCTATGAGGACCAGGAGACACACGTGGCCCAGCGCCTGCAGTGAGATGCTTTTTCCTTGGAAGGTATCTTTCCTGCGGTTGTATTTCTTTAACCACCACTTCTGGTCATTAGAATGAATCTGTGCTCAGGAACAATGGTGATTATTGCAAAGCTGTTGTTTTTAAATGTTACTTATACCTGTTACATTCACTCCTCACCCTCAATACTGATGACAGATGCCAGAGGCAAAAACCAGCACAAATGGAAGACCATCAAAAATGAGCATGGCTCACCCGTGCCTCGGTGCAGCACGCGTTTCAGTGTACGTATCCTTTCACTTCACATTTTTAAGATGCTGACGCAGTGCAGCCAAGATGCAAACAAGCATCTTCTTTCACACAGTCTGTGCAGAAGACATCAAAATTTTTTAAGTTCTGAGATACAAATGATTTTTAAAAAAATCCAGGATGAACAAGTTTCAAAATGCATAGTGTTCTGTGCATGAGTCCATTTTCTTTCAACTCTGAAAGAACCAAGTGGTCAGAAACCGAACGGCCGCTGCACTGACCGTCTCCTGCTGGCCAGCACTACTCCGGCATGTACGGGTGGAGGTGGTCCTCTACCGAGCCCACTGCCCAGTGGGTCAGCTGCTCCTGCGGCAGGTAGAGGCAGATGCTGCATAACTTGAAGATTGTAGCCTTGTTTTTGGGAGTCTGGAGAGGGACAAGTTTCAATATTCTTAGTAAGACCGTTCCGTAGCGATCAATTAGCACATGCAGCCAGCCTCCCCGTTTACCAGGCACGTACAGACTAGCGACCGTCAACGGAGGCAGACTAGGTGACGGCTCCGCCCCAGAGGGACCCTAGGCATTCAGAACTTTTCCACACCAACAACATGGAGCGGGAAAGAGGGGAAGTGTGACCACAAACGAAGACTTGACAGGGGACAGGGGTTCGAGGGGAATGAATGGTAACGGAAAAATACGACACAAAGTAACTCAACCACGGACTAAGAGAAATTAGGGTGAAAAGCATCTCATGGAGACAGATTTAAAGAGAGATTTACAGTCATGGTTGTACAAAGACAGTAACAGGGTCTGAGCAGAGCAAGGAGCCAGGGGACGCCCAGACACAGGTGGCAAAAAAGGGGAGCGAAGCCTATGCTAGAGTAGAAGACCAAAAAAAGACCAAAGCATCACCAGATAAACGCCCAGTGTCACTTCTTGCTGAGGACGGGCGCGGGGCACCGGCACTCAGCCACTGCTAAAACGGGGTCAGCCGGAGCCACAGCAGCTCAGGGCCGCCTTCCTTGCGGGGAACCCGGCTCACAAGGCAGAAGAGGGCCCTGGCGTGTGCCCAGCAAGCATGGGAACGGCCTGTGCTCAGCTCCCAACAAAGCACACGCTCCCCAGACTGGCCCCAGAGGTCACGCCAGCGAGGGGCTCCAGACTCCGTGCCCTGCGAGCTACCCTGTGGGCTGGCCCTTCCCACGGATCTCATGTTATAAACGTTGGTAACAAAGTACCTGTTATAAACTCTAATGTTTAGCTTTAGATTTATGAGAATAAACCATGTTTTATACGTAGAATTACCCCGGAATATCCGGATTGCTGACACTGAAACACACAGGGGTCTCTTAACTACGTGCCCCACCCCTTCAGATGATTTCCTTGGAGCAGGCCAGGCCTCTCGGAGGGCAGCCAGGCCCGGGGGAAGCAGGGGACGTCCATGGCGGCGGAGTGCTGGTGACGGCTGCCAGAGGCAGGCTGCAGGGCAGCCCTTCTCCAGCTCCGCTGCCCGCCAAAGGCTCCCCACCAGTTTCAAGGCGCAGCCCTGGTCAGGGACCCTGCGCTAGCATGAGGCCCAGGAGGCAACCTTCTTGCTCTAAACTTCAAAAGCCACAGCGCCGAAGGGGCTAGACAGCCAGTAACCTGCTCAGAGAAGCCTGGTGACCGACACGCGTTTCCCACAAGCCCGGAGGTCGGCGCTCACCTGCAGGTGCTGCCTGTCCATGAAGAGAAACACGGACTGGTTCGGGTTGTTGACGACAATGCCAGCCTTGTCTTTGCGGCTCAGCACGTGCAGAAACTGTTTCTCGTAGTCACCGTGATGAAACTCAAATTTAGCCTGATGAAAAAACACATCCACACTCACATGTAACCACGAACACGTGACATCGCAGGCCTTCAACCGCACATGCTGCCCCACAAGCTGCCGGTTTGGGGACTTAACCGCAGGCCACATCTGATCCCGCTCCCCAGGAGCACCAGCCAGGCTGTAAATCCGCCACAGGCAGCTGGTGGCCACTGTGACAGCCACTTTCTTCACCACACACAGCTCTGTCGCCAGGAAGGCTAAGTGTGCTTAGGATAGGGGAAGAGGTCTTGCCAACCTGACCCACACGCCCTCCTGACAGCAGCAACCCTGCCTCACATACCTGCACAGGCCGAAAAGGCTCATCAGATTCCTTCCACCTGGAAAACAGGAGACATACAATTTTTTCAATGTCATTCCGAGGCCAAAGAATGAAATCCATCTCCTGAGTACAGCCAATCACGTCCTATGAAATGATAAAGAGAAATGAGAGACAGGAATTAGAGACACAGCTGTCACAAGCAACGTCACATGGCTGTGGACCGGAGCAGAGGGACCCTGGAGTGTCAGAGGCCCACCGCGCACGCGAGTCTGTCGAGTCTGCTGGCGCTCCACTCGGCCCCTCCGTCGAGACCTGCACCCACAACTAGAGCTGACTGTCGTTTTCAAGTCTCTGCACCTGGGCTCCCCTCTTCAGCGCTACTTAGGCAAAGGTACTAGGGCTTCTCCTCTGGGTCACTACCTTAGTGCTCCACGTATCGCAGACACCCCCGCACTGGTCCGAGGGCCAGGAACCCTCCCACCTCCCCAGCCCTTCAGCCTGGTGTCCCTCGTGCAGACACGCCAGGTGCACCTCCACGAGCTGCAGAAATTCAGAAGGTTGGCAGCAACCAGGTAAGTCTCTTACTTTGTAGGAGAACCATGCTACCTCTCCCCACCCAGAGGAAACCAGCTGAGCAGGAACATAACGCCTCACCCACAGCAATACCGCGCACCGTTTCCAGCCTAACCCCCCGTAAAGCGTCAGCTATGGTTTGTCTGAAGCCACTTTTAGAGAGACATCATCACAGTCACCACATCTCTGTGAAGGGGAGGGCCGGCACGAGCTCAGCTCACTCCATCCCCCCGCGCCCCCAGGGCCCAGGGCTCACCCTCCGCATGGACTGGTACCGAGGCGCGTGCAGCTGCACCACGTCCTTCTGCAGAAGCTCCACGGAGCTTTGCAAGGAGTAGCCGGCATCGCGCGCACCTCTCAGGATACTTTCTTCGTAGTTATTGGTCATGACTGGTATGACCTCCGACACTTCAAAAAGTGCCGACTTTTTCTTCTAAAGGGAAAGAAGGGTGTATTATTCCACTGGCAACACTCAGTTCATATTACACTGTCACAGGCCTTCATTCTAACTTGGCAAAATTCTTTTTTAAGGTTTTATTTATTTTTAGAAAGAGGGGAAGGGAGGCAAAAGAGGGTGAGAGAGACATCAGGTGCGGTTGTGTCTCACGCCCCCAAATGGAGACCTGGCTTGCAACCCAGGCATGTGCCCTGAGTGGGAATGAGCCAGTGACACTTTGGTTCAGAGGCCAGTGCTCAGTCCACTGAGCCACACCAGCCAGGGCAGCACAATTCTTAAACGAAGTGAACTTTGTACTGAAAACAGATTTTCAAATAGGCAAAACCTTCTGTCCTCCCCAACCCCAACCCCAACCCAAGAGGCCGCTGGCAGCATGTGTAACCACGTAGTCTCACGGTGCTATGGCTCCCATCGTGTTTATTTTATCTTAAATGCTGTGAGAAACAAACACCAGCTTCCTGAAGTTTAAAAAATAAAGTGATTTACTCTTGAAATAGTTTCATTTAACCGGTTCTACAAATAGCTACGTTCAAGTTCAGTGGTCAGCACCTCTCCGGCAGCAGAGAGGTTCCAACACAGAACCCTCAGGAATCAGGAGTCAGGTAAAAACCGAGGGAACCCCAGGTGCTGTTTCGACACCACCCTAGGGGGCTTTTTCTGATCTGAAACTAGCTCACAACTTAGGTGCAAAAGTCCCCTCTTTCCCTCATACTCGTGACCTAAGCTCATGTCCCACAGAGAAGCAACTGCCATTATTTGAAGTTGCAAGTCTACTGCTTTAACATGTTTCTCCTCCATGACATGCAACTCATTACTTGCTGTTTAAGTGTGGAATTTGGATTTTAAGACCAAAAACCTGAGACCAATTTCAGTGAATTTTAGTATGTCCCACTATGCGCACAGATTACCCAGGTGAGCACTGGACTGCTGCTAACCACAAGGGGACCTCATCTCACCACAAGCTGCTCGGACCTTAGACCACGTCTAGGTTCAGTTAGAAGGGTCTCTACCTGGCTCCACGTACATTCAAGTTCCTGGAAAGTGAAAGTGTCACCATGCCCCGACCCCCCATGGACCCCAGTCCTTGGCAAAGACTCCTCAGGGGGCTGCTGCCCTCCACTGGTGAGGCTCCTGTTACTTGAACTTAGAAAACTTGGGGCTCACTAACCCCCATCAGGAACTTTACAATACCTTCTCCTTGAACACAAAGGCGACGTACATCTTGAAGTCAAACTGGTCAGCCAGAGACTCCTTCTTCTTCCTGAGCTGGGCCCGGAGCCTGTTCAGAGCTTGCCTTTTCCGGGAGGTTGGGTCCCCCATTGTGAATTGCAGGTGGTACTAAAGCCTTTGGAAGTGGTCACTAACTAGGGGCACTTTTTCTTAAAGACTCAAGTACAACAAAAACAAGTCATTTTCCCTGCTAATATGACTGAATAGCTAAAATCACGTCTGTCACCAAAACCGCACCTTCTGGCAATGTTAGCAGACGGTCAGATCACAGGGTCAAGACACCAAAGGTGCTCCCCAGTCATGTTGGGACAAGAACGCTCGGGGTGGGACAGGAAAAAGGAAGGGAAGGAAGGCAAGAAACAGGAGAAAATACTTGAACTAAGTTTTTGGAAAACACATTTGGCTCTACTGCCAAAATAAAGGCTTCGTGGGAAATGAAAAGCCTATGACCAGGACTTAACTGTGTAGTAGAACACAGCTGACACCAGTCCAACCCTGAAAATCCATCCGGATTTTTTCCCTTTTTAGAAAAGGGATTATGAAAAGGAACAGGGAAGTGTGGTCCTTGCTGTCCAAGTACCAAAAAAATAAAACAAACAAAAAAAAAATTAAAAACACCAAAAAAAACCCTCCCGAAACACCGGAACAGGGGAGGTGAAGGAAACGGAAATAGACGATCGGAAACCTACCCAGCCCGACCCATGGCTGCGGCGGCTGGTGAGCGCTTCCCTATCCCAGGTTTCGCTACTGCTGTGCTGGCAGAGCCGTTATTGATGGCGCTTGGTGGTGAGCAAAGAGAACAGTGCAAAGTCGGTCGCGGAGGAAGGGGGGAGGGCCAGGGTGTCCCTGCCATTGACTACAGTGTATACCGGGGGTGGGCAGCTGCTGCCCAGAGGAGCCGGGAGGAAAAACAGCAGAGCCACTTCCCTCATCCCCGTCGCCCGCGCCCTCGCGCCCAGGCGGCTGCTCAGGCTGCGGCCCCGGAGCACCATGGTGGCAGGAGCGGGGTGCACAAGCCGATGGAGCAACACCCCTAGCCGGAAGGGGAGTCCGCGCTACAGGCCCCACGGCAGCTTCCCTGCGCCCGATCAGACCGTGGGCATCGCTGAGACAAAGCTCGGGGGTCTCCTCCTAAGTCCAGGCCGTGCCCGGGGGCCACCTAACTTCCGACCCCCGGCCCACCCCCACCTCGGGCCTTCAGCGGCGGCGACTCACTGGCACCACGGGAGTCCCTGGGTCGCTCGGGTTTCCTCTCATTCCCTCGTGGGAGCAAACCCGTGGGGCAGAGTAGGCGGGGAAGTAAGCAGGAAGGGTCGGTGGGGGAAATAAAAGTTGTCAATAGGAATTACTTGTTAGGTCGACCCCCCCCTCCCCCCAAGGAAGGGAAGTTCCGGCTCGGGAGGAGCGGCTCACGCGGAAGAGACCATGCTTCCCGGTGTGGACGGCGGGCGGCGCGGGCCGGGGCGGGCGGCGGGCCCTCTAGCCGCAGCCTGCGGGCGGAGCGGTGGCGGCGGCGGAAGTGGCGGTGGCGGGGGCGCTGCTCGCGGCTCGGGCAGGAGCCATGTCAAGAGAACACCAGCAGCCAACGGAGCCCCCCCATCCCCGCTGCGGCGCGCACTGGGGCCGGGCCGCCCGCGCTGCTGCCGCCACGCAGCCCCCACCTGGGACCCATAGTCTGGCTCGGCGCCCGGGCGAAGAGAGGGCGGAGGGCGACGAGGGAGAAAGAGGGGCGAGAAGAGGGCGGTCTCGCGTCCGGGGAGGGTGGGAGCCCTGCGCTAACGTCCGTCCGCGAGTCACCCCCAAGGCCAGCTACTTCAGTCGCGCATCTGCCGAACCCCTGCCCAGGCGGCTGCGGCTCGCGGGGACCGGACGGGGGACGCCAAGCTGCAGGCGGGCGATCGCGGCGGCACGGCCTCCTTCCCCGCCACCGGTGGCTGCGGAAGCGGCAGCGACCTCGGGGTTCCCAGGGTCGGGCCAAGTCGCCTTTGAGACAAGAAGCCAGAACAAACAACTTAAAATGGCAGCGACGTCGCTGCGTCACCCGCTCTCGGCGGCGCCGCCCGAGCTCGCTGCGCCTGCGCGCCGCGGGCGCGACCATCCGCGCGAGGACGCAGGAGCCGAAGGCCGGGCGGCCGCCTCAGCTCACCAGGCTCGTTCCGGAGGCAGGAGCCAGGCCAGGAGCAGCGGCACGAACAGGACTCTCCAAAGCGGGAGTCTCTGAAGGGAAGCTGCTAGGCCGGTGCTTCCGCTTCAACGGGGAGTTAAGAGAATTTAAACCCCCCCGTCGTGTTTGCAGCGTCCTGGGGGCGTGGACGCTCCTCCGCTCGGAAGTCCAGGTCCCAGAGTTGGCCCCTCCCACATCCGCGTCACAAAGCCCCGCCCCCGCCCCGCCCTGCCCTCCAAGCACCCGGATGAAACCGCTCTTCCGGGTTCTTCCGCGCCAGCCCGGAACCTGCAGGGGGCGGGCGGACGGGGCCAGGTGGGGCGGCGCAGGGGGCGAGAGCAGTGTGTCCCGAGGTTGGGGGCAGAGTTTTTTCTTTTCGTGGTGTCCCTCCCCGCCCACCGACGGGTAGTCTTGGTGCGGAGCGCGGGTTGCCTTGGGGTGTCCTGCGGCGAGAGCCGCGCGTGGGGGGCTCCTGGCGGCGATCGAAACAGCGCGAGGCCGGAAGTGGCTCCCGCGCGAGTCTCGGGCTCTGGCCCTGCCTGGCCACGTTCGCTGCGAACAGGGTCAAAGGGGCCTGGGCAGAGAAGCACCCCCCAGCCATGTGGGTTTTCGCCCTGCCTTCGGAGCACGGTGTCCGTGGGTTCCCCCAGGACCCCAGGCCGAGGGCCGCGAAAGGCGGGGCGAGGCCTCGGGGCCGTTGGCCACTAAAGCACAAGTCCTTGAACCACAGAGTCTGCGGTCCCTTCCCTTTCGGTGGGGGCGGAGGAGCGCGCTCGTAATTAGCAGAAGGCAAAACGCTACGAAAGCAAAGCCTGTACGTTCCGTAAGGGCTGCTGCTTGGGATAAAATTTTAGACGTCTGCTGGGCCCCCAAGTTACTGCTTTTCACTTGGAAGCATCAAAACAGTGCTCCCAACATTCTTTCACCCTTGAGCCAAAAGAATAATTAGGGCCCGCCCTTCAATAGCAATCTTCCGCAACTGAAGGCTGGAATTCCTTGGATTTCCAAATGACTGCTCCTTGAATAATAAAGCTAGTGTTACCAAGCAAAGGGGTTTGTCCACGGGGCACCTGGGTGCAGACCCAACAATTAGTGTTGAGGAATATAGGTCGTTATTTACGATATTCGAACCTGCTGGTGGGGGTGGGGGTGTCTGAGCACAGCAGCTCAGGACCCCCGTTCTTCCACTAAGCCCAGCACCTCCCTTGCTCCCCAAAAGGCTGTAAGCTAAAAACATGCCCAGAAGCGCCGCGTTCCTTATCTGTCCGCTTTTTCCTTCAGGATCTGGGGCACAATGTCATCAGGCTCTGTATCACAGTCCTGGAAAGCATGTGCTGTGTTGCGCTGGATCATGGTAAAGTCTAGGCACTAACAGGGTCCTCTCCACATGTCCCAGGTTCCAAAAGTCCAACTATGTAGAGTCTGGGCCTACAGGACAGCGTGGTCCCGAGTGGAAGCTCCCCCAGGAGAGCAGCAGCATGTTGGCTTTCTCACTAGTCCAGGCTGCAAGGGCCCGCTGTCCTTACGTGCAGGGTAAGTGGCTTTATCCGTCTCCCCACAGCAGGCAGACGCTACCACCGTATTTTTAACCCCCAGGGGCAGGGTGATCAATCATGGCGACCTGTGAAACCTTGGGCAGGCCACTTAAGTTCGGTCAACTTTCTATCTATGGTCGACAGCCCCTCCCATCTCCTTGGCGCTGAGGTTTGGCTAGTGATTTGCTTGATGAAGACTCTAGCCACCAGCTGCAGCTATGTGGTGTACCTGTCGCAGGAAAAATGGCTGGACTTCCCTGTGAGTCCCAGCCCCATCTTCAAACCACAGAGTTTGGGGATGGCTCTCTTCCACTCTGCAACACCAGCATTTGCTAGTGCTTCCCTGGTTGATTTTCACAACCATGTAATGATAATAGTGTGGAAAACTCACAGGGGTAACAACGGAAGATTTCAAGTATTTTCTGACATTGGCTTAAATACACACACACACACACGCATATATATATATATATATATATATAATTAGCCCTAGGTCATTTCTGCTTGATCTGGGTGAGTTGGATCTATGATCATCGCCAGGAAGAGGTTTTTTGTTTGTTTGTTTGAATAACACCTTTTGGACCGAGAAAAGGGTTCCATGGAAAGTAGAATGGGATGATCTGACCATATACCTAGCCGGGCAGGGAGGTCATGGTGATTAGTCAGGCCCAGGCATAATAATTCTTTAGGAAAAGGCTTCTCTTTGCCTTAAGCAAGCCCTGTTCATGGGGTTTTATTACTGAGGTATGGAAATTCTCCTAACTACAAGCCTGTATCACATACATGATTTACAAATGTTTTCTCCCACTCTGGTACCTATCATTTCCTTTCACTTTCTTGGTGGTTGTCTTTGCAGCACAAAAGTTTTTCATTTTGGTGAAGTTCAGCTTATCTGTTTTCTCTTTGACAAATTTTACACCACACCACTAAAATAATCATGAAAAAAACAGGTTGGAGCAGATGTTGGAGTGAAAGATGAGGTTGTCTGCTTCAGCTATTATGAAATGGAATCGCAGATAATGTGGTCACAAGCTGAACAGGTCCCATGACACCACGCTCTCGGTCTGTGTCGGGTCTCAGTGAGATGAGCCAGTAAACAGCAGCACTGCCCATGAGGAGAAAAAAACAAAAACAAACACTTGGAGCTCAATTTTCTCTGCAACTGGGAGGCTATAAAATGGGAATAATTAAAAGGAATAAATCTTTATAAACCCATGACGGTTACGTTCCTTGATGAAAGTCAGATAAAAGTCAGACAGAATGCACTTAACATTTAGCTTTATTTGTTACCCATGGGGAAAGTCCACTGAATCATTTAAGAAATGGCCTCCGGTCCTGGCTGATAGGGCTCTGGACTGAGCACCAGCCTGTGAGCCGAAGGGTCTCTGGTTTGATTCCCACCCCGGTGCCCTGGGTTGGGGGCTTGTGAGAAGCAACCAGTGGCTCCATCGATGTATCTCTTCCACACTGATGTTTCTCTCTCTTCTCTCTCCCGTCCCTTGTCTCTAAAAATAAATGAATAAAATAGTTTTTTTTTTTTTAAGTAGGTTATAATAATTGCAGGATATATTCTTTTAATCATTCCTTCCTCTTTCTTTAGTTATTTTAGTGAGTTCATCAGAAAGAAGCCCCATCAAGATTATTTTATTATGAACATAGTCTTATTGGGATTCTTTTTTTTTTTTTTTTTTTTAAGCTTTTATTCATTATTTTCAGAGAGAAGGGCAGGGAGGAAGGAAGAAAGGGAGAGAAGCATCAATGTACGGTTGCCTTTCACCTGCCTCCAGCTATGGACCTGGCTGGAGACCTGGCTTGCAACCTGGTTCTGTGCCCTGGCTGGGAATCGAACCAGTGATCCCTGGGCTCGCAGGCCGATGCCTATCCACTGAGCCACCAGCCAGGGCTTGATTGGGATTCTTTAACTAGCTATTTGAGAATACTCAATATGCAAGATGGGATGGAAAATAAAAAAGCAGCTGTTTCATTTTTAGAAGCTAAGACTAAAACTAATTCATCTGTGAGTTCCAAATAACAGCAATTGTTTTACTTCTGTTAAATCTGTAGCTGCTGTAGTTCTACCATATTTGGGGCAAAAGGGGAAATGATCATGTTTTAAGCTAACTCCTTTTTTGAAACCTTGCTTTTTCAATAATAAACATATATTTCCTATTAGTGCTCATCTTACACACTCATTTATTTTCTGCTTTTTGTTGGTTCAAATACCCAGTTTTCTTCCTTCAATTACAAATAAAAACCCTTATTGAAGGACTCAGCTTGCTTCTTCCTCAGTCCGTGTTGTATACTGGTTCTTTTTCTCTCTAGTCTCAGGGTCCTCTCACCTGAGCTCAGGCCTAATTCTCAGCCTGGGCAAACTTTCCTCGCTGGCAAAAAACTCCATGTGAACGTTCACCTGTCATCCAGGTATTCCAGAGAGCCCTGAGCAAGGTTTCCCTTGTGATACTTAAAGGGGCATGAAGTCCCTTGGAAGCAGAACAGATGGATTCACTCTGTGAAGCCCTCAGACTGGAAATCAGTGTGCCCTGGATGTATCTGGTCTGCAATGCGGTTTGCAACAGTCACCTTTAAGTTACCTGTGGCAGTGAGGAAGACAGGGGGTCCTCATGCTAAAGGACATTCCACAAGTTTCTACTTGAGAGAGTGATGCTGGTGGTCCGGACATGCCCGAGAGAAGCCAGAAAATGCTGCTTTTAAGTGAAAAGGTGTATGTGTTACATACGTATGTATGTACATATGTATGTACGCATAGGAAAAAAGCACACACAGGCTTTTACACGATCAGGTTTCAGGCATCCCAGGAGACGGGTTCTTACAATGCGATCCCTGCAGATAGGTAGGGGCCACTGTACTTGCTGTAGGCTGTGTTGTCTCCCCAAAGTGTCACACTGAAGCAGAGCTCCCAGGGTGATGGTCCTCTGTGGTGAGGCCTTCGGAAGGTGACTGGGTCCTGAGGGTGGAGCCTCCCGAACGGGACCAGTGCCCTTAGAGAGGAGACCCCAGAGCTTCCCCCACCCAGCAGCCACCCGAGCCAGGGACTGAGCCCTCGGACATCAAACCTGCTGACCCTGGCCCTGGGCTTTCCAGCCTCCGGAATTGTGAGAAATAGGCTTTATTTATAAGCCACCCAGTCTAGGGCACCTTGCTATAACCAGCGGACGGGATTAACACTTGTGCAAAGGCCCGTAAGAAACTGAAGCTCAACAGGAACCGCTACCTGTGATCAAAGATAAATAATGGCACCAGTGGCCAGGAAAAGGAACGGAAGGGCGATTTTCACACCAACTCTCGGGAACATTTGATGGGACAGTATTGCCCAGGCGTGAGAGAACAAGCCCCTCAGAGCCCATCAGGGGCAGTGCACCTCGGTTGGGCAGCGGCCAGACTGCTGTGAAATGGGCAACCGGAGGGCTGACCCCGAGGGTTACTTGTGCCGAGGGGCAAGGGAACCTGAGAGCTGGGGGACTTGCCCAAGGACAGGGCTGCCCACAGCTTTAGGGAGAGAAACTCAGCCACTGCCCCAGGGAGCCAGGGGGCCTGGGTGGAAATCGGGGACAAAGACAGGCCGGGTTCCTGGAGGGCAGCCTCCTGGGGCTGACCGAGAGCCGAGGGGCAGAGGGACTCTCCAAAGCAGAGGCCAGTTAATGATGGTGGCTTTCAGTGCCCACCCTCGGGTCCAGCAATCCCGCTGCCAAGGATTCACCCCGCAGAGAAACCCAAGTACCAGTCAAGTTGGCAAGTGCAAAGCAGGGGCTCGCCGGGCGCGGTGAGAGCTCGCCGTGGGGGAGGCAGCAAGCGGGGCACTTGGCACGGGTCCTCTAGGGACCCTAGGGATTTGCCACTGCTGCTGACAGGAAAGTTGGGCACAGTTAATAAGAGACGGCCGCACCGGAATTTCAACCTGGTCATTCTGTCTCCAGCTCCCTAGTAGCCTTGTTTGTGAAAACAAAAGACTGAACACAAATGACTGTGATTTGGGGACAGGGTGGATAAATATGGTAGTGTTCTGCTACGGAAGGGACGGCTGCCGAGACCGACACCCACAGCAAGGGGGAGGGGACACAGGCACAGAGCTGGGGCCGTGCTGAGCACCCACCTGCACTCAGGAAGGAACGGGACCCAAGAAAGGGACCCATCTCAGTGCAGAAAGGACTGGGCTTCCAGGGAGGGTTTTTCAAGGTATACTTTTTTAGTCTTGTTTTAATATATTTTTAATACTTTATTTTTATTTTTACTTATTTTTAAACTTTTGAAGATTTTATTTTCATTATTTTTAGAAAGACGGAAGGGGGAGAGGCAGAGAGGGAGAGAGACATCCATGCATGGTTGCCTTTCACCTGCCTCCAGCCACAGACCTGACTGCAGACCTGGCTTGTTGCCGCGGTCCTGCCGGGCCAGAGGAGTGATAGACGGGGTGGGATTCGTCATGAAAAGACAGACACAAAAAAGCTGGGGTCAGGAGGACTGCCACTCGTGGTGACAGCGCCACTTTATTGTTCCCACGAAACTTGTATAGGTTTTTCAAGCATTCAAGCCCATCTCCCAGTGAAGCTATTTTGGCTGAAAGTACTTTTCCCCACGAGACATTTGCTTATTTCTTAGTAACTGATTATTACCGCTCCCAAGGCACACTACTTATGTTATGTCTTTCACTACACAGCCACTATGCCCTCTTGCTGAAGGTCAGCTTGTCCTCTAAGCATGATGTGGAGCTTTGTAATCATTGGAACTCTTCCCAGCCAAGCAGTTGACCTTTTGGCCATCAGCCCCCCTTGAAGCCCTGAGTCCGGCCTTGCCTTGACTCAGGGGGGCCCGACAAATGGGACCTTCCTCTGGTCTCTAAGTTCCCTGTGGCCCCTCTGTTTACTGCGTGGGCTCTGCACTTTCAAGCATGTCCGGGAAGAGGGTGGGAGACGTGTCCACTGCACCGCCGGCCTGCCGCCCCCTCGCCACACCAGGGCCTCCTCTGCCCACACCAGCAGCCCCTTCTCCAGGCCCCCCACGTCCCTGCCCGCCCCCCAGACGCAACTCTGGGCTTTCGTGGGCACAGATTTCATCTCGGGCTTGGCACTTAGGGGACTGACATCACTGTCACAATGTCAGCGCAGCATTGGGTCACATCTGAGTGTTACCAGTGTGTCAACAGGCCGAGCCCAGGACGGGGCAGCGGGCACAGAGCCCAGGAGCCGAGAGCACAGTGTCGTGTGTCCCCTCACCAGTCCTGGGCGCAGCGCGGTTTCGGCAGCAGCAGGAGACATTTGTCCTGCGCCCTAGGCCTGCGAGCCGGCCCCAGGGTGTCCCCACGGTCCACGGAAAGCCCAGAGCGGGTGGGGGTCACACCACCATCCACAGGCCTGAGAGGGTGTTGAGGGTTGAGACAAGCCCATCTGCACCCAGATTGGAGCAGGGGCGGGGCGGCCACTGGAGAGAAGCAGGAGAGGGAGGAAGCAGGACAACACTGGGTCCTGCAGCATTTTCGTGACCACGTGGAGGTGCGTGAACTTGGTGCCAGGGTCACGAG